>JAOTBA010000002.1:18884651-18900758 GCA_025629845.1 Erythroxylum squamatum | reverse complement strand
AAGGGCCCAATTGGCCATATGGGAATTTTGTAAATTGCATTGTATGTTTGAAAAAGGGCATATGCCCTATTTGATTATGGTTTTCCGCATATTGTGTTTTATGATTCAAAAAAATATAGATATGAATTTCTGATTGAGTGAGTGCTCTAGCACGCCACCCTCGCGGGGCACGGACTCGGATATCACCGTCGATATCAGGTTCGGGTCTTACGGGAGTGGGTTGCTACAAAAAGGGCCTCAGAGTAATAAAAGAAAATAGTTCAGCTAGATTTTGAACATATTGTGATACTAAATGTGATCCATATTAAGTTTAAGGTTTACTATCCTTATTAGATTATTATAGTTAGTGACTTTGGCTTTGAGTCTCATAATATGGGGCCTCAAGTTTTGAATGCGATCGTGCTCCCAAATTAAAAAAACATCTAAATTACAATTAATAGGACATAATTCATTACACTATAGAGAATTACTAGAATAAGTTTATCTTTATTCATACTTAACATTTTCTTTTATAAGGCATAAATTCTATGGTTATCTATAATTGATTTGCAGACCTGAACTTTTAACAACTAAATTGTTCTTTAGATCAATCTGAAAAGACTGCTAAGGATAGGATACTAAATTATTAATTGGTAAGGTAAGAATAAACAGTAAGTTGAGGAGATTAAAGCTTTATAAAAAGCATTTGATAATTGCTACGTTTAGATTGACAGTCAAGAGGGGGATATTGAATAATTGGATAAGCCTTTCTTAATTAAGATATTATTTCACAAGGAAGGGCTTCAAGCTGGTTGTTTTTCATCATTTTCTTAAGACAAAATTTTTTAGGCTTAAAATTATGATAATATCTAACATTCCTTCCCAAAGGTAGCCTATAAAGATTTGGTTAAGAGTAGAAATTAAGAACTTCCAATTAATTCACTACCTATTCTTAACATTTTAACACTTTTGACCAATGAACTTGGACCTAAAGCTTAGTTAGATGATTTTGCAAAGTTACTCAAAGACAACTAATTAGCTTTAGGGGATGATGGGAGTATGAATTATGATGATGATGATGTCTTTAAGTCTAATAATTGGTTTTACCAATATGGTCTTTAGGCTACTATATATAGTTCTATTTTTTGATTTTTTGGAAGTAGTCTTGTAAAAGATCAATTTTTTAATAGATAACCTTTTTCATATTTGATGCTTATTTATGATGTTTTCTATGTGGCACAATTAATTCACTACCTATTTATAATATTTCAAAACTTTTGACCAATGAAACTAAACCTAAATCCTAGCTAGGTCATTTTGAAAAGTTGCTCAATGACAACTAATTAGCTTTAGGGTATAATGGGAGTGAATTATGGTGATGAAGATGTCTTTAAGCTTAATAACTAATTTTATCGATGTAGATTTTTAAGCTATTGTATAAAGGCCAATTTTGGATTTTTTTGACTTGGGACTATAAATATGATTTTTTAAATAGAAGATCTTTGTTCATGTTTGATGCTTATTTATGATTAACCACTTGTTTTGCTTTCTATATAGTACAATAAATTTGTGGTAACCAAATGTGAATGTATAGTTTTTATTAAATATTTGGTTGTTGCATTTATGAGATGCTTTAGTAGTTTTATGAAACTTCAGTGCCATGTGAGGTTCTTTAGGTTTAACTTTCTTTTTTTAAAAACCTAAACCTTGTATTTTCTTTAATTTTTTTGGAATTTTGATATTATATTAAATCCTTTAGTTTTTTGAAATTAGCATTTTGGGCATGACTATTTATCAATTTATAGTCTATCATTTTGTAATTTGATATTTCGTGATTTTTCAAATATGAATTTTTGCGAATATACCATTATGACTCTTTGATTTGTTTTTATAAATCTAACATTTAATGAATCATTGAGTTTTTTTTGTGAATCAAACAATTTATAATGCTATGATTTTGTCATTTATGAATTAGATATTTTCTCCTTTAGTTAACCCTTTTGTAAATCTAATGTTTTGTGACTCTTTGAGTATATCCTTTTATGAATCTAATGTTTTGTGAATTTATGAGTCTTTGATTTCTTGAATATAATGTTTTATGACTCTTTATGTTTTTCGTATTGTCAAATTGACATTTTATAACTCCTTGAGAATATTATTTTTGAATATTTAGTTTTTTTTCAAATTTGATGATTTATGACTCTTTTAGTATGTTGTTTTCTGAATATAGTGTTTAGCTAGCACATATAGTATTAAATGTATTAACTTACATTGCAGGAATAGTAAGGCATGACGTGTTATTTGTTCCAAGTTCCAGGAATTTCATAATCGTCCAATTTTTTGAGTTTGCTAGATCTAACAACATTATGTTTATAGTAACATTTTCCAATGAAGAATGAGAGTCTCCCTCCCTTACCCTCGACAGTCACTAGTCGACAGCCTTGTTCCCCACCACACAACAACCAACCTTTAACTTCTAACCTCTACCATAACAACCTTCCACATATAGAAACCCACCAATAAACTTAAAAGCAACCCCATTTATAGTAATCCTGCATTACCAAATCAATCCCACAGATTTTCTCCACTGAAGGGAACCATAGAAAGGAGACGACAGGAACTCAAGAAGGACAAAACAATATGGAGTTCGATAGTAGATAACTCTGGAAACCTTAGGAAGCGAAGATATGTGGGGTTGAATAATGATGAACCTATATAAGCTCCAATACAAGTGCTTCAATAAGGAGTAAGGAAGTGAAGTACATCCCTAGTAGGCTTCTTCCTCAAGAAAAGGCTGGCATTTCCAGTAGTATGCAAATGGGGAACTGTAGCTTAGAGGAATATGGGATTGGTGAATATGATGGTAAATAAAGATGTATTGTTTCTTTGCAAGTTTAATTTGAAGAGAATGAGCAAAGAGTGATTGAAGCAAGGCTTTTGCACGTACTTGAATCCAGGGATAACATTGGATAGAAGCAAGATGGAAATATTTCCATTGTGGGTCAATTTCCATGAAGTCCCATTGGAGTATTGTTCTGCCAAGGGGATGTGTTACATTGAAAGTAACATAGGTAAGCTTTTGGGAATAAATGAGAATACTGTTATGATGAAAAGAATCGGGTTTGCTAGGGTTTGCATAAATGTGGATATCACAAAGAAATTGCCTGATTCTCTTAAGATTATGAAGTTAAAGGAAGATGGTAACTTTGAAGAAGACCTTGTAAGGGTTACCTATATGCTGGACCAAAAATTAGAGAGGAGAGGTTGATCTGGAGGAAAAGAGAAAACTTAGAAGGAAATGAGATACCTGAAATGGGATTAGAACACATGGAGGAGACTCAATCGTAGGCTTGGCAATTGAGCTCAAACCCACCCCTGCCCGGCTTGAAGTTAATGGTTTAGGCCTTGGGCCTAGTGTCTAGCTCGACCCAGCTCAAGGCCCAATAGGCAATGGCAAAGCTACTTCGTTTTGAAATTTTTTTAAAAAATAATAAGTCAGACTGGGCTGGGTAGTTAAAGGCTTTATTGGGTCTAAAGCTGGGCCTGAGCTTAGATAGCAGGGGTCGGGGATACGAACAACTTATTGAACAACACAACCAAAACCAGAATGAAGAGGAGAGAAATATGCCAAAAAAGGAAAACAGGTGGTAGATGATGGAGAAAAGCCAAGAAGAAAAAGCAAATAGATTCTTTTGATGGAGAAAGGGGAGACCTTAGGTTATAAGCATAATACTTAAACTCCTTCTCTTAATGCAAGTAGGGAATCAAAGAGGAAAAATCAGGCAAGAAGAAGAAATAATGAAGTTAGTTATTTGGAACGTTAGAGGGCTTAATAACCTAAATAAATAGCTAGCTATTAGGGATATGATTAAAAACAGCTTAGCATATGTTGTTGGTTTACTAGAAACCAAAATTAAAAAAAGGAGCAAATGGAGAAAATTTTGTGGTTCATAAGGAAAGACTGGAAGGTGGTTTCTAATCATAATAACCACATCAAGGGAGAGTAATCATAGGCTATAACCCTCTGAAACTAGAACTCATTAAATGGTCTGGAATTTGACCAAGTGATCCATTGTGAAATGATGATAAAAAGTACCAAAAGGGTTGTTATGTTCTCCAAAGTGTATGCAACAAACTATGAATTCCAAAGACAAACTTTATTGGGGGAGATAGTTAGAATTAGCAACACCATCAAGAAAACTTCGATAGTAATGGGTAATTTCAATTGTACACTTTATTTGAGTGAAACATATGGTGGGAGAAATTGGTTATAAAAGAACTGTAGGGAGTTACGAGAACTAACAAGGAATACTGGGCTAACAAACCTAAAATTTTATAGCAATGATTTCATATGGAACAACAAACAGATTGGTAGTTGGTTCTTATTAAAGAAGCACAATAGGTGTATGGTGAATGATGTTTGGCTAGTACAATTTCCCCTCAGTACTATTACATTTGAGGAAGCAAACATCTCAAACCAAAACCTAATAGTGGTTTATCTATTCCCTTTTAGAATCTTGATCCACCTAATGAAAAACCTAAGTTCAAGGAAACATTAAGGGAGGGATTGATATTAGAGATTTCAAGAACAAGGGGATATATACTATGTATAAAACTAAAGGTAGTAAAGGATATATTGAAAGAACTTAGTAAAGAAAGCATAGTTCCAAAACAAGAGGAAAAAGCTAAAGCCTTAGAGAAATTGTGGAAATTTCAAAGAAGGGTACTAGCTAGACCAGAAGATCAACAATCAAGGAAAAAGGAAGCAAATTTGATTAGCAATTACAATAAAGCACTGGAAGATACCAAAAACTTGCTAAGACAGAAATCAAGGATGCTTTGGCTGAAAGATGCTAAAAGGTGCACAAAATATTTTGTGAACTCCAGTAGAGAAAGGAGGAACAAAAATTTTATAAAATTCCTTGAAGATGAAACTGGTTAGAAATATCTAAATAAGGAGAACAAGAAAACGATCACTTTTGAGTTCTTTAATAAGCAGTATAGGCTTAAAAAAGAAGTTAAAGAAATATCAAAAGATGTACTGAGGGGAGTTAAATAGATCTCTGAAGAAGATAACGAATAAATAGCCAAAGAAGTAACTCGAGAAGAGATAAGAGAATCCTTGTTCTTAATGAACCCTAATAAGTCACTTGGTCCACATGGATTTAATGGAAGACCTTTTCAAAACAAAAATAAGATATCCTCCTAGGGGAAGAGGTTGCAGAGGTAGTAAAGGAGATTTTCCTGAAAAGAACTATTGAAAGAGTGGAACAAAACCTATGTAAGCCTTATTCCAAAACAAAGCAATGCTAGCATATTGGAGCAATTCAAACCCATTGCTTGCTATAATATTCTATGCAAAATCATCATAAAAATTCTTGCAAATAGACTGAAAATAGCTTGGGAAAATAACTAATCTAATTTAGAATGCATTCATCAAAAGGGGAATTATTTTACCAACATTCTCCTTTGTCAGAAACTCCTAAAAGGCTATAACACCAAGACAAAAGTGAAGAATTGCGCCATCAAAATAGACTGGCTTATGATTTAGTCAACTAAAGTTTCATCTCCAGCATTCTTAAAGCAGTAGGTTTTCCACTCTTGTTCAGGGAATGGGTTGAAAGATGTGTGACTACTGCTTCTCTTGCCATCTTAGGGAATGGAAAACCTACCAAGCTAAAAAGACTAAAAGAGGATTAATACAAAGGGATCCCCTATCTCTTTACCTATTTGTGTTGTGCATAGAGGTCCTTTCAATTTTACTTGCAAGGAACATTGAAAAAAGCTCAAAATTCCAATATCATTACAGGTGTAAAGGTGCTAAATTTACTCACCTAGTTTTTGCAGATAACTTGTCACTGTTTTGTAGGGCTGAAAAGCACTCTATCAACCTTTTCATGCAATCCATGGAGGAATTCAAAGTTATGTCAGGTTCGAGAAGCAATCCTAACAAAAGTTTCTTCTACCTATCAACTAACTCCAAAAATAAAAGTTACCTCAAAAGCATTGGAGATAGAGTTAAAACAAGGCAACTTTCTAATTAAATATCTTGGTGTGCCAATTTCTCAAAGAAGAATCACAACTTCAAACTGTCAAACATTGATGGACTCACTAAATGGGAAAATAAATCATTGGTGTAACAAACATCTCAACTATGAGGGAAGACTGTAACTAGTACAAACAAGTTTGAGTAACCTTGTAACCTACTAGATTAGCTACTTGTCACTTCGCAATAGTGCACTGAAGGAACTAGATAGAAAGCTAAGAGAGTTTTTGTGGAATGGATCAAGTCAAAACTTCAAGAAGTCAAAAGTTAGCTGGAGTAAAATATGCAAATCAAAGAATCAAGGTGGTTTGGGAATTTATTTAACAAGATTGCTAAATTGGGTCAGTTTGGCTAAGAATATGTGGCGGATATGTAGTAAGAAAGATGATATATAGGTAAGATGGGTACATAATGTATTCATTAAAGAGAATAGCCTATGGATTCTGAAGATTAAGCAGGACATGTCATAGAATCTTAAGCAAATACTAGGGACAAGACATTGGATGCAGGAGTTGGTTCTTCACAAGATAGGGAATGATGAAACCATATTATTTTGGTTGAACAATTGGCATAACAAGGGACCTTTGTACAAAGTTGATGAGATCCAACAACTAAAGCTTGTAGTGAACTCGGGAACCAAGGTCAATAAATTTATCATAAATAACCAATGGATTTGTACTTACCATAATAGCAGAAGTGTGGTTATCATAACGGATAATCTGCCTATTTGCCAAGAAATAGAACATAATGAAATTCTGTAGATTACTGAGGGATGAATGACCTTCAATTCAAAAGCCTGCAAATCATTTCCAAATGGAACCTAATAATAGAGTGAGGTGGAGAACTCTAGTATAGGATAATGATATTAACCCTTCACATGCATTCATCCTATGGTTGGGGCTAGTTAGGAGACTCTTTACTAAAGACAAAATCAAGTTTCCAATTAACTCATTGTAGTGTGAACTATGCAACTTTGTCCTGGACTCCTTAGACCATGTTATGGTTAATTGCATATACAAAATTTGGAAAAGGTTATAGAGGGTATTAAACACAAAAAAATCAGTCATCTCTTGGAATGAGCTAATTGCTTGGATAAGAACTCTAAAAATGGAAAACAAGGCAGTGAAAATCAGTTTGGCATCTATGGGGTATAACATTTGGCAATAAAGGAATTACATAATCTCAAAAAGGAGGCTATAAGTAAGGAGCTTTTATATTGTAAAATTTTCCTCCAATGCAGACTATCTTTGGTAGTAAGAGGGCTAGCTGTAAAAATTGCAACAACTTTTTAAGGTATGAAGGAAGGCTATAACAACTTATCTCTATCCTGAGTAATCTAGCAACCTATCGACTCAGTCACTAACCCTCCCCCAAGGCATTTTAAAAGAAATTGATAGGAAGCTAAAGGAATTCTTATGGAGGGGATCCAGCAACTAACACAGGATTCCTAAGGTGAACTAGTCCAGGGTCTGCAATCCTAAGGAAATAGGAAGGTAAGGGATTACCTCTACTAAAATTATGAACAAAATCCTAATGGCCAATAGATTATGGTATATTTGCAAAAGAAAAGACTACTTATGGGTTGAATGGATTCAAACAGTTAACTTAAAATGAAGCAATATATGGAGCATACAACCTAATTAGAATATGTCATGGATGATAAAGCAAATCTTAGCTACTAGAAAATGGATGGAGGGATTAATAACTCACATAATAGGGGATGGAAATAGGACTTTTCTCTATAATAATAACTAACTCACTTGTGGTCCACTATAGACTAGAGGAATCAAATCACCTAAAGGTAGTAATTCCATCAAATACTACGGTGAAATAACTCGTAGAGTCAAATCAGTTGAGATGGCCTTTTCACAGAAAAAGAGGAGCTGTAATGATCATGAATAACTTACCTCCGTATCAACCTAACTCAGCAAGGGTAGATATTATGTAGTAGACAATTGATAAGTCAATGGAATTTTCTACAAAGGAGTTCAAGAAATTGTTTCAGTAGGAGGCAAACCACAAAGTACAATGGCATAAACTGATATAGGATCAAGATATTAGTCTAAGCCATTCATTTATACTATGGTTGGGAATAGCTGAAAGGTTAGGCATTAAGGACAAGATTAAATTTGAGATTCCCTCAAGAACCTATGACTTGTGCCAGATGCAAGTAGAAACTATAGATCATCTCATGGATAAGTGCTCCTACTTTAAGTTTATTTGGTCTAAAATTCTAGAGCTACTAAATATCCAAGGGAGTCCTTCTAATTGGAAGGAGATAATGAAAAGAGTTACTAAGATTTGAATAAGCAATAAGGCTGACCACAAAGTGGTGAAGATGAGTTTCGTAGCACTAATTTACTTCTTATAGAAAGAAAGGAATACCAAATTTTTTTAAAATGAGACTAAAGAATAAGAACAAATCTTGCAAAACATAATGACCATAGCAGCTAGGGTACTGGAGTAGAAAATCTCACAAGGAATGAAGGTTAGATAGCTAATCAATTATAAAAGCACAGGAAAGATAAACTCAGTTAGGTCCCTCTAGGTTCTTTACTTTACTAAAGGTGTAAAGGTAACTAATGCAAAGATCAATTAGAAATTAGAACCAATGTGAACTAAGTTAGTTAAACATTAGAACATGGGTTAGTTATAGAATACTAGTTAGTTGGTATTCTACAACAATCATTTTTATACCTCTCACGATACTAATACAATCATCTTTAACTTTTAAAAAAATTGGTAATTTTTTAACCTAAATGTTTTCAAAAGAATTTAAGCTTACACTAATGTTATAATTTTTTTTGTTTATGTAACAAAATGATGAATAGACTTCCATATAGGTAATGTCAAAATTAGATATACTAATATTTTTATTATTTTATATATGTCCTACATTATCACTAGGCATTTCACTAATAATATGAACCCACTTGATTTTATCCGTCTATTCCAATCCAAAAATCATGACCCTTATATTCCTTGCTTCTCCTCTCCTCTAAAGACCATGGCAAGTCTCCTACACTAGCATACTTGTTTTTTTACTTCAAAACTTCTATGAAGGTTGAACTGATGCATGTGCAAAATTTTTAGGTAATGAGTGTTTTCCTAGAATTTGCAAAATATATGCTTTTGGAAGTATAAGGATGATATAATAGTAGTTAATGAATTGAATTTTAAAGGGAAGAAAAGGGAACTTCACTAGCATTGCACAAACCAAGTAAGATGATGCATTTCTTTGACACTTTAGACCAGGAAAATTAGTTTGGATTTGCACTAATAGTGCTTTGATTTAGGTGGAGACATTTATACAACTATAAAACAAAAATTACAAGTTTAAGAAGGAGCATATCAGGTACAATTTGAGAAATATAGTAAGGAGATTGCAAACATTGTATGATTATTCCTTTGGCCCTAATGAGGAACTACCTATGAATTGTAGTAACAATATCAAAAGAGTTCCTAAAGATAACATTATATCATTGATTTCCACTACTAAAGTGAAATATCTATTTCCATTTATGAAGATAGAAGAAGTTGAATCAACTGAGTAATCAAAGGATGAAGAAAATAAGAAAAGTAGATGGTATAAAAAAAATTAAGAGAGATCCAAGAAAATTCAAGTGAAAAACCAAAAACAAAGAGGAATCAATCACCTAAACATGTAACAAATTGTTATAATATTTCTTGAAACATTAGCATCTTAATGAATTATATGCTTAATCATTATATAACCAGTTACATGTAGGACATAATGTATCAATCTTTTCATAATCAAGAGAAAATTTATCTTTAGACTTTAAAGAAAACATCTTAATATTAAAACAATATTTAAGAAACTTATAAAAAAATACTGAATGAACTTGTTGTCAAAGAAAAGAGTTTTCAATCTTTTTAAAAACTTCTAGATTTAAAAAAAATAAGTTAGATTACTTTGTATATTAATAGATATCATTTGGCATTATATATAAGTTGGATTTGTTCATTGACTGGACAATGTACATTTATTACACTATTTATTTACAAAATGCATTCTTCATTTAGCTAGTAAAAAGGTTTTGACCAACTAGCCAATGGTGAGTTTAATTAGAAAGCTATCGAAAGGAGAATTTTTGTCTAGTTAGAGGTCCAACTAATCGATACCCCAACTAAAAAATATATGCATAATCGAAGGTGGGTAATTAGCTAATTGATTAGAAACTAAAAATTGTAACATCGAAAGAAGATTATAAATTCTTAAGTAGAGTTTAGGGAGTGGACATAAGTCAATGATTATTTAGACGAATTACTATAAATTAATTTTGTACCTCTTTTCGTATTCTCTTTAATTATTATTATGTTTGTTTTATAATTAGTATTAATTAAATATTCACTTATCAAGAAATAAAACAGTAGATTATCAAATAGAATTCAAGGAATTTACGTAATCACTAATTATTTCCCAGAATCACTATACATTGATTTTCTCTGTTTTCTTACTTTTTCATTAATTGTTTTATAATTAATATTGATTAAATTGTCATAAGTATTTGTTAAAATAAATATTTTATTTATACAATTTATCTTTATCTTGTATGTCATAAGAAAATTACTACAAGTGATCAATTTGAGTATTATATATCTTAAATTAGTTTCTTATACAGAAATAAATGAATCAACGAACATAAACCTGCTAATTAAACATATATTTGAAAAGTGTAAAGAAAACGTTGGAATATGACATTACATAAGAATCTAGATCTTCTGTCCAATATTACTCTGTCTTATTATGTCTCATAGAATCTCAGCCATTTATTTTGCGGGACTCACACGAGACCCATGCGGAACCTACATAAATAAATGGCTGAGATTTATTAGACACAATAAGACACCATAATATTGGACAGAAGATCTAGACTCATTACAGAAAGCGGCAAAGGGTTCACTAATCGAGAAACGGACAGATTTGTGCATCTTCATGCCTGTAGATATAGCCGTTAAGTACATGAAATTATGTTTTTTTTTTCTTAAATAACACTTTTACTAACCAATAAAATATAGTTTAATTAATCGTTGTAAAATAGATTAAATATCATTTTTTCCAATTTTTTACATATTTAATTTCCAGTTGAAGTTTTAAAATATTAACTGACATGGTAATGGATAAGGGCTGGTGAAGACGATGAATAACGCGTACATATATGAAGGTCACCTTGCATGTGACGTTGTGCTCCGCACGTGTTAGATTTTGGTTCGATGGTAGACCTTTTTGCCATTTTCAGAATCAATCAATCATCATTTTCTTTTACTATAATCTCGTATAAAAGTTGTTTACATCATAATATATAATATATATAGCAAATGACGACTTTGTATAATTATTGAGAAAATAGAAATTGAATTACATTTTATAAAGCAGAGAAGCAATAGATCGTAGGCGTAAATTAATTTAGAAAAATGCCAACTCAAACCATCAGGCAAAGTTGGTTGGCCCCTCATTTTTTTTTTTTGTTCCTATGGGATATCTTAGGAAAGTGTCAACTATAAGAAGACACCTTCCTAAAATATGGTCCTTTAATTGCCCCTTAACTATTAGTGAAATGCAAATTTTGAGTCTTTGCATTGATTGATAAAACCTGACATTTTGTAACTTTAAAATATGTCCCCATCTCTAACCACTCCTAAAGTATGGATATAATCTGTCTCTCTCCTGCTTGACGGATTGATTATAGTATTAGATTAGGTTATCTAATCTAAAAAGAACCATGTGCAATTCAAGCACAGTTATTGAAGGAGCAATAACTAAGGCATTGGGAGGGATGCAACTTGTGGAAGTATATATTATCCACCTACCATTCATACGAAAAGTCAAAACTTTTATGCTGGGCTTTCCTTGAACCACATCCAAATCAAGAATATCTGAAACTGCCTTCTCCTCCTCATCTGACTAGGAGAAAAAGAAAGAGAGTTGCATTCAATTACAACTCATTAATTAGTAGTCATCTGTAGAACACACCTTTTCCCTTTACTAACTCTCTGCCTACACCAATTTCTAGCCGCATAGCTTATTGTATCTATCTTCCAAATTCGTATGCATTGGCAGCTTGTACAGGATTATGCATATTTCCAGCCGCCATTATATGGCATTCCACACGGAGTGAGGGACTAAAACCAAAATAAAAAGCTTTCAATTCATACAATTTTAGATTATCCAATGATAAGTGGAAAGATATGTCAAATGCCATTACCTAAAGGTGATTAGTGTTAATTAGTTGCCATTAGTAAGGATAAAATTAATTAACTGAAATAATAATATCTATTTTCTGAGACGGCCATAATACCTAAGTACAACAGGATCGCGACGGCCTTCAGAAATCAGAATTGGATTGTTATTACTTACTACACTGAAATCAAGGCAAAATAAAAAATAAAAAACAAATTATTATTAGAAATCTTTTTTCTAAAAATTATATGGTTTTCTTTTGGCGTGCGGCAGACAGCTTTGAATTTTATACCCCGCGTGATGACAATGCCACGTGTCAGCAGATCTGAACTTGCGGTCCCACTCCACGTTGGTGTCTGAACACCGATGAGCACTCCGGCAACTCCCCCAGATCAGCGAACAGCGACTCATCCTCCTCTCTCATCGGAGAAAACTCGGTATCGGCAGAGCTCCTCTCCTCCGAAAAAATGTGACTCGAGATAATTGTCCAGGACGTTGCTTCCATGTCTCCGAACCATGTGAATTCGTCGGTCGTGATAAGTGACTTGTCACCGAGATCGGCGAAGCTTTTCCCGGGTTCGGGTTCTGGGGTTTCTGGTTTGGACTCGGAGATTTGGGGTTTAGGACTGGCGACAGTCGTGGTGGGGGGTTTGGGGACGGAGGCGTGATGGTGGTGGGTTCTGGACGGTGGAGGCCAAGGGTGGTTATGTTCGCAAGAGTAGGTGATGACAAGCATTGTGGGGTCCAATCTACTTCTCTCTACTTGCTTTCTGGCTGGACAACCTTTTGAACTGCTACACCTGTAATATCCTCTGCAGTTCAGACAAAACTGGACTTGTTACGTCTACCCAATCCTACAAGTTAATTTCGTCCATAATCGTTATAACTTAACATGGTTTTATTCGATGTTAACTGTTACCTGGGGTAAGGAGAACCTTTGATGGGTTTTTGGCCGTATTTTCTCCAAGCCCATGAATCGGAAGGTGGCTGAGCATTTTCACCCTTCATCCGTGCGCCGTCTACGTCTTTGATCGGCACCGATATCACTTTTTTATGTGCGCCTCTCTTACTGTTCAATAGCGTTAACTAATTATGCGTAAAGAACATTACTTACAATGATTTTTAGCTTCAAAGACAACCTTTTTTTGGCTCGAATTATGGATGCTTTTAAAACCAAATATACTGTGAAGTGAAATTGAAGAAAACACGTGAGTTGAGCCGGGACGTAATCATCTAAAAGTTACCTTCTTTTTGGGGAGAAAGGAGAAGCCATCTTCAAGTCGTTAACCAAGCTAGAAGGTGGTGAGTCTGGACCACTTTCTGGGTTACTTTCGTTCTCTTCTTGCTCACTGATTAGTAAGTCGTTAGACTTTCTATCCATTAATGAACACCAGGACCTCCAAGACTAAGCGTATATTATATATAATGGATTCCCGGGATAGTTATAAAGGCTTTGATTGATGGAAGAAGCTAATAACCAAGATGAAGATAGATGTGAAGGGAAGATAAAGAAAGAGAGAATAAGAGAGTAAAAGAATGGGGTATTAGTTGGTGGTGTGAGGAGAGGGAGAAGAAATGTGGGGAAGGTAGAGAAGAAAACAAAGTGGTCCTTTAAAAATTGGCCGCCATGAGATGACAGATGAGCTTTTGGGAATTAGTTTATAGGGTACGTGCAAGCCAATGTGCATAATCCCAAACATCTTTCTCAACCTATTGTCATTAGAAAACGACTTCTTGCTCTTTCTTCTTCTTTTTTTTTTTTAACTCATTGTTTGATTATTTCAACCACACTGATTGTAAGTTCTCACTAAACAGTTCATCTAGTTGCCCCTTAGTTACTCTCTCTTCTTTATTATTTGCTTTTGTTTGGGTTTCTGAACTTAATGTATCATGTACTAAACCATGATTAGCTTCGACTTGGGTGCAAAAAGAAGGTGACCAAGGATTAACATGTTCTGGTGAGGAATGTTTTAGTTTTAAGATATCAACATCTTTTTTTTTTTTAAATGATGGTTTGCTTTTAGAGAAATAATTTTGTTAACCAAGGATTAACATGTTCTGGTGAGGAATGTTTTAGTTTTAAGATATCAACATCTTTTTTTTTTTAATGATGGTTTGCTTTTAGAGAAATAATTTTTTTAATAAAAAAATTTAGAATTAAAGAAATAGAAGGTTCACATGACAAGCCATTTTCACGTAGACTTTATATATTAGACTTGCAGACTTATTTTTTTCAAATATAACTCTAATAACTCGACTTATTCTTAGAAGCTAACGATGCATGTCATGTGTTAAAAAAAAGGTGTGAAGATATATTCACAAAAATTCACTTAATCACTCAAAACAAATGGCACCCACAAAATTTCATTCATGTAATCGATCTTAGGTTCAGGTCCTTATGACAGTGCTTGGCTAACGTTTATCCATTGGTTACCTTAACTTAGTACTGTTTGGTGCAGTCAAAGCCTTTGTTAATGTCTTCATTGAATCAAACGATATCCTAACCTATAATGTAATTCTAGCTTTAAATTCTCTTTTAGCATCAAAATTTGACATCTAGGTTTTGTTCTTTTATCATTTTTGAGCACTCATATTCACTTTCAAGTTCATATAAGCCAAGACTCAACTTCCATATCTACACAAGTTGACTCATTTTAATTACTACCTAACTTCTGTCTCTAGCTTAACATATTGCTATTCCCATATAAAAGTTTATTCACATCAGTGGCAACATCTTCTCTAAGAACTTCATAGAAAATTTCACTCTCCTCATCGATATTTGATTTATCAAAATCATTGACTACACCACTATATCCCTAGTAAGTTAAATCCTCTTCTTCAAATTCATTATCATAATTATTTCCTAATGTTCCACTTCATCTCTACTAAGTTGAATCATCCTTTTCACCATCAAAATTATTCTAGCAACTTTTTCATCTCTAGAATTATCTTAAAGTGTTATACTAATTGCTACATTCATAACATGTTGAGAGTTAATTTTACTAAATTTTATCTCAGTTTTATGTAAATATCTGTTTTTTCTTGAAATATTAGAGTTTGGATAAAAGAAACAAAGAATGATATTACCCGATCCAAAGTCGATGGACCATTTTGTACCAAAAATCAAAAGAAGATAAGAATAAAATGACATCTTAATTTATGCATCTCCCTTGTGATCAACAAATAATAATGCCTTTATCATACTGGAGGAGAAAGAGAAAGAGATACAATATAAACCTATATGATTCTTCAATTATATGCTTCTTTATTTTTATTACTACCTTAGCTCATCTTTCCATTATTTTAGTTCTAATTTAATGTTGATAATTGCATCCTATTTATTCCTATTGTAAATAACATTTAGCTCTCTAGATTTCACTTATCCTTAACACCACTCGTTTTATCTCGATTAAAGGAAAATCAAATAAACATTTCATAATCTCCTATTCTTTTTTATGTAATTACAGCAAATACTATTAATGACAATATCAAATAATGAAGACACGCATGATTTCTTTTAGGTAGTTATATGAGATTTCATGATTCTATTACACTTGACCTTTTATATTAAGGGATTAATTTGATTCCAACTGTTATTTTGTCTTGTTTTGGTTCTATAATCAGATTAAATACTTAGAAGTCATTACATGAAACCTTTTATTAAAATAACATCCTTATATATATATATATATATATATATATATATATATGGCTCGTCTTATACATATGTTAACTTTTTAATGTGAGATTAGAAGGTATCTGTTAGGATTTATTTTTAATATATCCTATTTTAATTTTTATTCTTGGCATTTCAATTGGACATGGGAATTTCCTTAATAACTATTGAAGTTTGCCCTCCTTTGGAAGCAGATGTTGTTTT
>JAOTBA010000002.1:18856557-18874589 GCA_025629845.1 Erythroxylum squamatum | reverse complement strand
ATCAAATTGAACCTATTTTGGCGCGATTTCCATAACTTTCACAAACAATGTCGGATTGATCTCATTTTTGGACTATTGGAAAGAGGACTTCGAGATCTACAACTTTCATGAGGCCTCAAAGACAAATTCTATCGTTTGAAGGGTAGAAAATGGAACAGACGATATGACATCATTTTAAGACGAATGTGACGTCATCAGATGATATAAGGTTGGGAGAATTGCCACAACTTTCCCTAAAGATATCGGATTGTTCTTTAGATGGTTGGAAAGAAGACTTCAAGAGCTATAACTCTCATGAACGCTTCGAAGCGAGATTCAACCTTTAAAAGGGGTTAAAAATGGAACAAAAGAAGGAAACAAAAGGTCAAACTAAGACGATGCTGAAGTCAAACTAAGACGATGCTGACGTCATACTAAAACGATGCTGACGTCATACTAAGACGGAAGCAAAACTAAGACGGAACAAAACTAAGACGATGCTGACGTCATACTAAGATGCAACAATAAAAAGGGCATAACTTTCAGCTCAGATGTCTAAAATTTTCGTACTATATACCGTTGGAAAGATAAAAGGAAGATCTACAACTTTCTAGAAGGCAACGTTGCCAAAATCTATTTATATCAATCCCAATTTTGCCCCTAAAGTCTGAAGATAAATTTTCCATTCACACACCAACATACTACACCCAAATCTAACTTCGCGACCAATTTTGAGATTCTTAGAGATAGAATTGAAATTTGATGTCTTCATAAGAAATGTAGCTATACGTTTCTAGTTTAATCCAAATTAAGAATCATCTCATTTGGATAACTAGAGAAAAAGTTATGGCTAACAGACTGAAGCACACTCAGTGAACATTTTCCATATCACTACCAATTTTGTTTCTAAATATTTCCTTATCACAACTCATACCAAGATCACTCTTTCTACTCCTTCTACTCCTTATTTTCAATAAAATCACATTTAATACCATTTATACCCAGAAGTTGTCAATGAATGCATGTACCACTTTTTATGCAAAAACATTCAATATTTATGTACATATATGCTAATATGATGCATGAGCAAGAAAATGCATTGTCTTAATCTCTCCTTGAGCTCCCATGTACTGAAACTTCAGGTCTTAACCCTTCATATGGGAACGGAATGTTACACTTTTGGATGATTTAGAATTTTATACATTAATTTGTTATCTCTTTTCTTCTTCTTTTTTTTACTCGGCTTAGCAAAACCTACCTTTAGCTTACTTCTCTACTTAACTATATCATCTAGTTTTTTTGGGTAGGAAAGCCTAGTCAGTTCATAAATTTTAAAGGTTTATAATTATCAAAAGGTTAATGTAATCTACAAGTCTATTTACTCCCACTCACCACCGTCTTCTAAAGAAAAAAGCATAATTCCCTCTACCAATAATGAAATCCCTTCGATAGTTTCCCTACTTTAACTCTTATTCTAGGTCTAACATTTAAGCTAAACTACGTAAATAACCTACCAACAAGCCTTAACTAGTATATAATCATAAATAATTTGATAGATGTCTCTATATTTCGTAAATTAGAAACTACTCAAAAACTAAATACCGAACACCATAAAAGAGGAAGTAGTTGACCCAAACCCAGTCTTATCTCCTTAAATAACTCAATATAAAATTATTTAAGTGGCAACCTCAGGCCATACTTAAGTTGTCATGGTAAAATCTCACATCATTAGGTCTATAAAAACATGCCCTCTAATATGCCTTTGGTTTTTTTGATCCTTATAAAAGAAGGAACATTAAAATCTAGTCTTATCTCAATCTAAACTCATACTTTTTCAACATCAAAGTATTCCATGATGCTAATGATAGAATCAAAAGAAAGTGGTCATTCGTCACTATTTCTAAGCTCCTTGTCATCTATAATTGCATGCTTACATCTAGTTGAACTTGATTCATTACTACGATCACTTATAAACTAACGTTAGAACTCCCTTTCTTGATAAATCACTACATATAGAGAAGAAAAGATAAAAACAAAACCTTACAATGAGAAGATGATAAATTTGTACTGAATGAAGACTAATTGATCTAGATTGCTTGAGCTCTTAGATATTTATCAAAGTAAAGAATCAACTAAGTGAGTATATGTAAGAGATAGGGTTCTTTATAAATAACATGAGCATATAGCAAGATGTTCCTCATCGATGTAGGATAAGGTCATTATGCTTTTTTGCACATCTTTCCACTATATACTTAGGCTAAAGATCTTTACTAAAGTCACTTCATCAAAGTCCCATCATGGGATACCTTTGAATCTAAAAGGAAGACTTATCTCTTTAAAATAAATTTTGATGCTTTAGGTTGGATACATCATCACACTAACTAATTTTCCATGACACAATTGATGTTCTTTAAAGCACTCATGCTTCATCCTAAATGGAAAAAGATATAGTCTTCTTTAAGACAACAATCTCTATCTTGAACTATAAATTTGGAATTTCATAAAACAACATATTTTCACCAATTAATCTGTCATAAGAAATCATATTTCAATTAAAACCCAAAAGTTTCAACTTTAATGAACAAAGATTAGGTCTTTTATAGGATAAAAAATCAACAAATTGAATGAGACATCATATTTTCACTAATTAAGATATTATGAGATAGCATATTTTTCATGAAAATCCAAAAGCATCTAACAAGGATATAGCTTTTCACATGGTAGCAAATCTTCAACAAAATATTAAGGAGGTGCTTGATTCATATGGGGCAATGGTAATAGGAATAAGAGTGCATATAGTGAAGAATGATAATGAATATAATCATTATAATTATGATGGTTGGTTAGGACGAAGGAATTACTGTTACCATTGATTGTGGTTGGTTTGTTAAAAATCTTGAGAAATAAAAATTTGTTTTACATTAAAATTTAATATATTTTAATTGTTAAAAAGAGAAATATAATATATATATATATATATATATATATATATATATATTAATTGATACATTAATTATATTTAATTGTTAAAAAAGAGAAAAAAAGAAGTGTCACGGGTGTGTCACGCGAGTGACAAGAAGTGTCATGCCTGTGATACTTCTGTTTTTTAGTGGAATGACTTTCATTCCTCTCATAATTGAGAGGTATGGAGTAATATCTGAAACTTGGATATAGAAATATTGTTCATCCAATGATAATATATTACCAAGCAACTGTTTTTTATTCCTTACTCATACCCCCTTCTCATAGCCATTAACTAAGCACCCCCTAAGATTGCATAACCCTTAATCACCTAGAATGAACAACATATCTTTACCAAAATTCTTTTAAAACTAGATCCATACGATGACAACAAGCCTATATAGTTTCAACCTTAAAATAGGCTTGTAGTTAAAACTTAGGGAAATTATACACACACATACACTTACACACACACACACACACTCAAAGTCTAAATTTCAACAAAATTCCAATAAATCAAGAATCTTCAAAAATTGCATAAGATAGAGACAAGTTTCATCATCTCACAGACTCATAAGTCACTATCAAAATGATCGCTATTTTTAAAGAATGAGGTCACTTCTCACCTAGTATTTATCTCTCTAAAATATTGCATTCCCTCTATCTAACTTTCATTAACTTGACCATCGAATTTCAAATGCTAAAAAGTATTTTGGAACTTGATTTTATATGTCTTTGGGAAGAGTCCTTAAAGAACAAATGATAACCCAGATATCAAATCTTTGTACCTAAATATTGACATGGATCTTAAAATATAGAAATTCATATATATCATTATGTAAATCACTTAGTGAGTTAGCGATTCAAAGATAATTGATGTATGTAATATAAGTAGTAGTTCCAAGTTTTAACATATTTTAGTGCTCAAAGTTAAAAAGAGTTGTTGTCCTTTACCATGATTCAATATGATACGATTAGTGTCATCAATACATGAAAACATCAAGGTTGGAATAATTTTTCTCAATGATATATAGTCATATATTCCTATCATATTGCATTCATGTGATGGCATCGTAGGAGTTGCAACTTGGATGATCATCACATGCAAAAAGAACAACTTCTTTTATAGTGTATCTCGGAGTCATCTCTCACGTTAAGTTCTTAGCCAACATATCAAGAGGAGGTAATTTTTTCAATTTTTTCTTCCTTCATTGCAGATGTTGCTTAGTCTTCTTGCAGGTTAGTGCATGCGACGGCTATTGGGCAAGGCCATGCTCGCCTTGCCTCCTTTGGCGGTTCAGCACTTTCACATCACGGCAGTCGCTTTCCTTGGCCTTTCACACGCTATGGTTATGCAGTAGGGCTCCTTTACATTTCCATTGGCTGGCTTATTGAGCAATTGTAATTCTTAAGATTTTTTATCCGCTTGCCTGCCTCTGTGAGGGTATTTTGAGTTATGTCTACCTTGGTTTTGTTTGCTCTGCGACTTTTGTTTGATCTTGCTTTGTGCCTTTCGTGGCACTTGTACTGAACGCTTTGTACATATTATTTTCTTTTAATTGATTCTTCTGATTTAACAAAAAAAATTACAGCAAAACAATGCTGCAAAATTATATTCATTTAACAAAAGACTCTTGGGCCCTAACACTGAAATTTCTGCATGCAGTGTTAGTATCTCTAATTTGTCAACTATCTAAATTTCAACATCTATGATTTTCCCTAAGTTTGATCTATTATCAACATTGAAAAATCACTTCAAGTTGGACCAATAAATTTTCATTTTTCCCATCTTTGTCATTTTCATTGTAACCTTTGTAATTGGATCTTTCTTTTTTTTTTGTTGAATGTATAGCTTTATTTGGTCTTTTTTCCAATGGTTTGTGCATTGAATAACTTGTCTATGCCATACTTATTGTAATGTGATTCCTATAACAATGGTTTACTTGTTATGATCAATCTAGGCAAATATACAATCCTAGATGCGATTCATTATTGATAATATGATATTAAGCTTTTTTTCTTTTTTCTTTTTCATATTTAGAAGTAATTAAATTGTGAGAATTTTTACCAATTTTCATACTTGTAATAGATTGCTCAAATTTTGCAATTGGTTATATTAGGATGATAAAAACCCTGATGAGGGGTATCAAATAGTATTATTGATATAGATCACGTAGAGAAGTATTATTTGTTTTTAAAAAAGTTATGTATTACTTCAAATTGTGTAACAATGTGGGTTACATTGAAATATTTTGTATAGGCAAGCAAAACTAGCAATCACAGTAATTCATCTATCAAAACAACCTTCTTAACAAGCCAACTATATAAAAGAAATGCAAGAAAATGGACATTCACTTATTTATGAAAACTCAAAATTCAATTTCAACAAGCAATCTTACATGATTTTTTGACAACAAATATACTAGTAATATGACAAAAGATTCTAAAATGTTTAGCTCGCTTAGTGAAATAATAAAAACATGAATTTCTTGGGAAATGGAATTATTGTACAAGTTGAAGATAGGGGATTAGTAATTATAAATACTAAGAAATGTACAAAGAATATTTTTAGTGTTCTCTTTACACCAATTTTGTCTCAAAATTTGCTTAGTATAGGTGAAGTGATGTCTAAGAATTACTCTCTTTACACTGTTGTAGAGAATGCAAAATCTATAATCCTTATTGTCTTAAAATTGAAAAAATGTGAATGTTTGATAATGTATTTTCCTTAAATTTTATATTAAAAGTGCTCTTAGTGTCTATATGGCATAGAAGATTTGTCCATTTTAATTTGAAATCATTGAAGTTAAGCGGTTTGTTCATCTTGTTAGAGATATATCAAAACTTTTATATCTGATAAAGTTTGTGGAAGTTATCCAAAAGAGAAACTCCACAAACAACCATTTACCATTGACAGAGTGATGAGAGACGAAAGAAGAAGAAGCTAGAATTAGGTGTACTGATATTTTTGGGCTAATGAGAAAATCTTCTTAGAATAAAAATAATTTTTTCATATTATTTATATATGATTTTAAAAGAGTAACTTGGGTTTATTTTCTAAGCACCAAAAGTCAAGTATTTTCTACATTCAAAAGAATTTAAATTTTTGGTTAAAAACTAAAGCAGTTTCAAAAACACGACTCTTAAATCAGATAATGACAATTAGTACACTTCAGTTAAGTTTGATCAATTTTGCGAAGAATATGGAATTGAGCAATAATTATTGATTTTCCATGAGCAATAATTATTTATTTTCTATTCTCTACAACCAAATGGAGTCTTAAGGAAAAGAACATAACAGAAGATGTATGTTATTCAAAAAAATTACCAAAGACAAAATGGTAAGTAAATCTACATTTTAGTTTATTTGCAAACTCAATAAGTTACCTATAAAAGTAGTTAATGTTATGGAACATATGGAAGCTTTATTAGGGATTAAGCCTCCTACTAAACATTTAAAGATTTTTAGGTTTGTTTGTTACTCTCATGTTCTTTCTTCAAAAAGAACGAGGCCTGATGAAAAAGTCTTAGCTGGAATCCTTATTGGTTATTATTTTATTTAAAAAGGACACAAAGTTTATAGTGTAAAGTGCAAAAAAGTTGTTGTCAACAAATATGTAATTATAGATCAATGTAGTAATTGAGAGTTTGAAAGACAAGAAGTTACTTGGAAGAAATTTGAGTCCTCATTTGTTGTAATATTAAATAGTTCTTCAGAGAGATTTGAGCAAGGTTCTAGCTCAAATCCATCTCTTCGTGTTGATTCAAATGTAGACGCACCAATTTAGAAAGTCAAGTCTCTAACATATGTGTACGAGAGGCGAATTTTTGCTATTGTTGAACCTAGCAATTTTTAAGAAGTTGCCAGTCAATTGAATGGGAAGCAGTAGTAAAAGAAGAAATGGAGATGATAAACAAGAGCGACAGTAGGAATTTGTTAAAAAAACTAGAAGACAAGAAATCTATCATTGTCAAGTGAGTTTGTAGAATCAAATGTAATCCTGATGATTATGTGCATATGCTCAAAATAAGATTGGTAGTAAAAAGCTACGCTCGGGAATCGATTTTAGGATACATTTGCTCCAATAGCAAGACTTGACTCCATCAAACTAATCGTTGTTTTGACTGCAAGTTCAGGGTGGAAACTTTTATCATTTGGATGCAAAATTTGATTTCTTGAATAGAAAATTAATGACACAGATTTATATTGAACAACTTAAGAAGTATAATGTTGCACGGTGTGAAATTTTTGTCTGCAAGTTTAATAGAGCCCTTTATAGCTTGAAGCAAACATCAAGAACTTGATACAACAAGATAGCCTCGTATATAAACCATCAAGGACTTAGCAAGAGAAATAGTAAAGATCCATTTGATAAGATGCATTGATGACGCAAAGAGGATATAATTTCTTATTTGATTAAGGAGTTTTCTCACTTTTTAACGAAACAAAATTTTGCAACTTAATCCTCTTGCTGAAATTAAATTATTTAAGACTTGAAACAGATTGCTCCTAAAGATTTAAAGATTGATAACAAATTTATCATTGCCACTGCTACAAATCCAAGCATGCGAAAGTACAGTATCATATTAATAAGATGATGAAAAAGAAGGGAAGATAGATTTTTTATTTATTATTATTGTAGAGAGAGCAGCTTGTAAACAGATAGAAAGAGAATTTGTATCTTAAGAAATTTGTTCTCATCATTTTTCTCTCTCCATTTTACTATCCTCACTGGATTTGACAGTTTCAACTTTCTTCCTCGAGCATGTCCTTTCTGATCTAAAATTCTGTGTAGTCTGGCGAGAAACTTCACTGTTTTTACTTCCAAGTGAACTGCTGCAAGAATTGAGTGATTTTAGAACATACTATAATTAAGAGGGGGAAAAAAAAGGTGCAGCAATGACATGAAGGGAAGAAACGAGAACAAGGAAAAAGATCTCTTTTTTTAAATTCTTTGCAAATATATTCTCAATAGAATTTTTTCTCCATTACATGTTAGCAATGTCGACAGTGCTTAGAACAGGCACACATGTGACCTACATCAGGTCTGAACACAAGAAAAATCTTGGCCACTACAAATCTCCAGATCCAATTCAAGAACAGCCTTCGTATGAAGTTCTAAGAATGTCAGATGGCAGTTCAAGAATCTAATTGTCTTGATGGATGTTGATAGTCAGTAGATAGGAGTGACATTTTATTTGGTTAGCTACTTAGATGTAAGGACTACTGTACATATTAGACACTCTTATTAGGACAATCATGGACCTAGAGAGCTCAATATTATTAGTATCTGGACTTGCATATTCCATCGTAATTATTGTTTTTAGATGGAATTCTAGATGTTTGTGTGGCATCACTAATCCATAGAAATAAAACTTACCTATATACCATGGCAAAAATCATGGAAGTAGGCATAATTACACTGGAACAGGACTTGGTTCTAGTAATTCCCTGCCTGTGATTCCATCCTTCAAATCTTTGAAATAGGTACTGTAGTCCTTCTCCTGAGGTGGGTTTTCTGGGTCCACTGTGAACGTCTCACTAAATGGAATGGCACTCTTGACCTGCAACAACAATTTTGCAATATCTAGAATCTGCCATCTAGGTAAACAAAGTATAGCTCATAACTGAAGCACACATGTAGAACAGCTCTCAAAATTAGCATATCTTTCCTTTTCCATGGACGTGAAAGTAATTTGCCACATTATCTATCTATAGCTGTATAATTTTGAGAAGAGCAGTTGATAAACTATAATAGTTCCTAAACCTCCACATACCATAAACAGAGAATTAGTGTCCAAAATCTTCCAAACAGGTTACGTTTCTCTAGAATTTGTTCATTCCAAAAACCAATATTAACTCATGAAGACCTACAGAAATTTGCACGTAAGCTCAATAGTTGGGAAAAAGTAGTTGTAGAGAGAGGTAGAGTATTCCCATTGCCTTTAGGTAACGAGCAGTTTTGCTAGATAATTAAAAGCAGTAGTCCTCAATTGTTCGAATGGTAAACGATATTATCAACTCAACACATACAATGTCAAAGAGAAGGATTTGACCTCAAAAGTCTTTTTGCATGCATCGGCACTTTCTAAAGCTGCAACACATATCCGTGCAATCTCTTCTCTTGATATTTTACCCTGTAAACGTGAAGGAAGTTAAAGATAACAGAAGCCTTATAGATCAACCATTCTAGCACTAAGCCACCGAAAGCAAACACAATAATGCTTTCCACATTCTGTGATGCTTATTGAAGATGATAAAGGAAAAAACAGGCATGTGGATGGAAATATAATCAGTTCCACTTATAGCTATACCGTAATATTGTCTCCTTGATCAAAAATTAGATCCGCTCCAGCAGGCTCTTCAGTTAAAGCACAAGGCCTTACAATTGCAAATGGGATACCACTTTCACGTATCAAATCTTCTCCCTGTCATCAAGCTGACTCGATGTATGAAATTCAAGAGAGATGAATATAGATAGTGCAAATTAAAGCTAGATAATTGAGAAAAAGATGACAATGACTCCAGTGGATACTCGTTGGTATGAGGTTTCGACAACAGGCTTCATAACCTATCTATCCATTGTAACACACTTGAATCTTGATCTTGGCCTTCAGTGCAACTCTTATTTACAAAGAATATTTTTAACTCAGTGAAGCCTCAGTCTTCAGGTACTTGGGTTAAGCAGTATCAGGAGGCTACAAGAGTTCATTATCCTATATCCCATCCCATCTAAGTACTTTCCAATAATGACTAGAATCATTTATTACTTCACTGCATATTCCTTCAACTTCTTTCATGGCTTTTATCCCACCAACTTGACCCAATTCGTCCTCTGTCCTGCTATGTGTATACAGGTCTATATTGATCACCATAAAATACTTGCAAAAACCATATCTGATCACGGTGAATTTTTTTTTATAAATGCTCGTTTTAGAAGTTTTTGAAATGAAAACTCCATTTTTACGATCACCACTTTTAAGTAGTGAAACTATACCAATGTATACCCATATCATCTTCAAGTGCAGTTGCTCAACATCATGATCAACTTGATTGTTGATCACTCTGCAACATATAGATACTGCACAAGTCAATAATTTATCTCCTGGTCTTGGGGCAGATGTTTGTCAATGCAGTGCATATCTGGATGTTGCTATAAACAGAAACTTCTTGTTTTTTTAATCATACTTGATTAAAGATTCATGGATTAACTTACTATCATTTTTCATCTTGGCATCTAGAATCAGTATTTTACACATTAAAAAAACAACCTTCAATTTGAATGTCAGGATGAAACCCAAGTCCTTGTTCAAGCGAACAGCAGGAGGTTGTTTACTGAGATCAAGACCAGGCCTATCTGGTCGGGTGACTCCTGCAGAACTCACATGTACAAATCTACAAGTGATGTAAACAAAGACATGAAAACACCTTTCAGCAGATCATTCAAATTCAAGCAGCACAAATGGAAAGGGAAAAAAAAAATAAAAACAATGCTTAAACCTAGGAGTTATAGGATCCTTTATGAATGCCCTTATGCAGGATACTGGAAGCTGAAATGCTCCCTCCACAAATGTTGGGTTCAGTTTCCCATCATATTCAAACTTGCTGAACATGAGCTGAAAGGATTATTAACTCATTAACGAGAAGGAAGACACCATCAAAGAATAAAACAAAATTTGGCAATGATGGAGCATGCCTGCAATGAGACTATGTTGCTTGGATCAAATGGTGAAGCATCTTTGACGGTCCGAGCTCGAAATATAGGCCTCAAAAAAGAAAATGGTATTCGTACCTGGTGTATGTAGTCACAACTCAGAAATAAGACTATTAGCAAAAATTGAATGAAAAAGTTATGGTGTCACTTACAGACTGCCATTGACCTTGAACAGTGTCAAAACTTGATTGATAGCCAACAGTATCCCAGTCCCGGCTAGTTCGAACAATAAGTTTATACCTACGCCCATCACCTTTAAGGCGAAGCTCCAAACCATCATATGCAGATAGATCTTCTGGTACTGAAAAATTCTGAAAAGCGATCAAATTAATCACTTAAGTTTCATCAACTAACTAAATTTGAACACATTGTTCCATCAATAGAACATTCATAGAATTCAAATTGATAGGAATCACATGAAATATGCAATCATAAAGTAGGATGTTAACATGCAATTGAAACATGCAGAAATTACAAGTCTCCTATTTATTTCCTCTTAACAGGGTATTCATAACCATAAAATATTTGCTAGAAACAATCTTATATACGATGAAGGGAGAGCCAAATGGTAGCAACAATCTGGGAAACAGGAAGAAAACAACGAGTGTAATACAAAGTATAAAACAGCACATTAAATTAGTACCAATCTAGTGGCTGAAGAAGATGATCAGTCAAATGGATACCAATCTTGCATTAGGAGAGAACAAAAGGTTTAAAGGTAAAATGCTGAAATTACCCTTGTTCTCACACTAGTGAAGCCACCATTGTTTGCAGTTGAGACAACACCTAACATCACGGTAAGGAAAACCAAAATTTGGAAAGGGAAAATCAAAGGCTAAGAAATTACATAGTCAATACATTTATGTCTATATATACTTCCACGTTCAAACTGCTTAAGAGAAGGGTTTAAGCAGAGGAAACCTTTAAACAACCCAATTGGTTCATCATGTTCCCCACCGGATGTGTCAATTTGAAATGTACTTTGGCTTACTCCTCCCATCACAACATCATCTAGAGCACCCCAAGGGAGATCTTTGAAGGTAGTATCTGCGAAGAAGCAAGAAATGCAATTAAAAAAAAATGCATGAAGCTACTAAATAAGTATTAGGCTCTCCATTAGTAATTTTGACAAAAGAAGATCCAAGTAATTGAACTTTTAGTACTGTAAAAGGAAGATGAATGAAGAAGTTCAAAATTTAATATATGTCCACATCTAAAGTAACCAATACAATGGTTAGACAAGGAAAAAAAAGGGTTTAGAAACTACTTTCAACAGATCCTTTTTAAATGTTTAGAAGAAATAAGGAGTGATAGAACCACAATAAGGAAAAGAGTCAACAATGTATCAGCATATATCAATCTCTTGAAATTCCCCAACCCAACCCCAGTCCATTCAAAAAAGAAAAAAGAAACCATAAAGAGATAGCAAAAGTGAAAAACTATTAAGGGTAAAAGAAATTATTAGCATGTGAAAAAGAAACCATAAAGAGATAGCAAAAGTGAAAAACTATTAAGGATAAAAGAAATTATTAGCATGTGTATTGATCACGTATCACACTTATTTGCTAAAGGACTAGGTTAAGCAGTACCTTCACATCCAAAGAGCAGCTTTCCACTTTGAAGTCCAACACTGTCCCTCACAGCATTGATCAAGTTTTTCATCCCAACATACTCCACCATTTCAGGAGAATCACCTTTTATCTTTATTCATAATCAAATGAAGCGGCAGTCAAGAAAGATCAATTGTTACTCTATTTAGGTACAAAGAGAAGGAAAAAAGTACTCCAAGATGAACTTTATAGGAATATATAAGTTTGATTCTAAAGCATAAATTGACAATCAATTTGTACCTCTGGTTCAAAGAATTTGATCCCCTGCACCATAACATAATCGGATCAGATGAGTGATAGAGAGTAAAAGACACAAAACCTTTAAATTTTGAAAAGGTGAACCATTACAGAAATCTATAGTCGTGACCAAAAACAGCTTTAAGAATCATACTTGGCTATACTTTGCCCTGTCTGGAGTGTCACCTTCCTTCGGGCCAATAATGACAGAAATAACATTTATAACCTTTCTCACTCCTTTGAAGTACTTAGGATCCACAGTGCTTTCCTTAGTAATATCCCCAACTATCTGACATAATTATGGAATAGTTGGTGAGAAAGAAGACTAAAATAACGAATAGAACAGAGAAACAAAAGGCAATCAGTTTTGAAATGAATCAATCAGAAGCAAAATAAAATGTCAAAAACATAAATCTGCCACAACAGAATATAGGAACTCATAGGCAACGATTCTAACGTGCAAGGAACTAAACAAAACATTCATTTTTCTTTTCTTTACAGCTGCTGCTGCATAAAGCTTAAGAAACGCGGCTGTTACTACTAAGATTAGATAAGTATGCCAAATTTTCAGATTTCATATATACCTTTAACATAATCATAACAGTTTTTTATTTTAATTGAATATCATAATTTTAATATATTCTCAAATGAATTAGTGATCTATCAAAGTTTACAAAATGTTCTCATCTTGGGTCATTCATTCAGATACATAATTGGACTGGTTTTGGGCATCAAGTCTAGTCCCCACCCTCGTAACCATTGCATAATACTCTCCACTTGCTATGAACAAAAAGGATATCATAAAATAACATTGCAGTAAGCTTGAAAACAGTGTCAGCAATTAGCGGAAAATATCTGTAGACAGTCAAAAGTCTTATTCGCATGCTATGGTTAATCAGGGCAGTCAAATTACCAAGTCAATATCTGGGCCTAACATCTTCCTAGCTTTCTCTTCATTTCTGACCTGTAAAAGGTGGCATAGAAAAGAAAAAGTTAAGCCCATGCAAGGACAAACTGCTTCTCTTTGAATTTCACATGTACATTCCCCCAAAGCGAAAAACAAAAGTAACACATTTGAACAAGGTAAAAAAAAATATACCAATGCTCGAACTGGCAGTCCTTTCTTCTGTAAAATGTCTACTACTCTTCTGCCTACACCACCCGTAGCCCCTGTGACTAGGATGATACCTGAGCTTTCCATTGGCTTTATTGGTTCACTGGCAGCAGATGGAGATAGCTTCTCAATCAGAAACTCAAAGAACTACACACAGATACTGAACTGTTGTAAGTTGAGGTTCAAATTTAACAATTGTTTCCTTAGCTATCAACAGCACCGGGGTGTATAAGCTACCTTAGCAGGAGATGGAGGTCCATTGAAGAAGTACAGTGTTTTAACAAATCTACCGAAGTCCCAACCTTGCCTTCCTGCTTCTGCCAAGATGAGTTCCCTACGTGTTGCTGAAGGAAAATAACCTATTTTTTGGCCATACCGGAGTCTGTCACTAATTGGAAGAAATGGTTTAGGAAGTGGCGATGACACAAACCCAGGATGCATAGAGTTACTAGTAAATGTGGTACGTGCAGGCCATAAGGAACCCTGCAGAGTTTATCATTAAAATTGAACAACAACAGCATAAATCAGTTAAACTTCTTTATGAATCAAACTCCACAACCTATAAACTCACAGGGTTGATGTGCACATATCATACAAATGATCTGGCAACTCATAGCCTCCAGGTTATGTATACAACTTGGAAGCAGGAATATGATCAACAAATAAAATCCTTTACACATGAAAACATCAAAAGTAAACATCAACGTCACCATCCCAACCGTACATGCAGCATATACGCAAAACAAGTTAAGCTGTCTAGTACTAGTAGTAACTACCTAGACTGCAATATGTCCTCCCTTGGAAAAGCAACAAAACAAGGATTACAAGTACCTGGAGGTTAAGAACAGAAGAAGTGTAGGGAATTGACATCCTCGTGCAACAACAAGATTCTTTCGTTCTTCTACAAGGAACAGTAAGAAGTGAGCTTTTCTTTCTGGTTAATTCTGGATTTACGTGGGGGCTTAATGTCGACCACACACGTACACACTCCGAATAACGAACGACTAGTGCCCTTTTTGGGCCGGACTATTCCATGATCATGTGCTACAACTGTAGATGTTAGTGACTAAGCATGGGCCTGTTATTTGCATGCCCTATAATCTAATAAAACTTGTGAATCTAAGATAATGTATAGGAAACTGTCAGGACTTGTTTGGTTCGTATAGACCTTGTCTCGAAAGGTAATCTTTTTCCTAAAATATATATTATTATGTTTAGTTAATTTTTTTGAGTAGTTAGAAAAGTACAAACTTTCTCAATCTAGAGACAGTAGTAGCACTTTACTTGAATTCTAAATCCCAATATTCCCTTAGGTATTTAGATTACTTTCCTCAGGAATTTAATCTAAAAAATACACTAGCCAATTTAATCCTTCTTTCTCTCTCAACTCTACGACAATTCTTTTATAAAACCCCACCTCCTCTTCAACCAATGTTACGAATATCATACCGGACTTAGTACCGGATTGGGTTCTGGTACGGTACTATTTTGAGGTAATTTTTTAAATTTATAAAATAGTCGCTAAATTTTTTTAAAATTATAAAAAAGTCCATTGAAATAAATAAAATAACTAATTAAAAAAACTTTAAAAAAAAGGGGAAGGAGGGAAATTTTAAATTTTTTTTTAAAATTATGCAAAAAAGTCCCTTTATTTTTTAAATTTTTTTGTATCGGCTGGTATTTGGCTGATATTTGAATACCGGCCAGTACTATCCGAAACAGACCGGTACAGACCGGTATTTAAATCCGGTACGACTCACCCTTTATTTCGTACCGGCGTTGGTCTGATATGATACGTACCGGTATTCATAATACTGTCTTCAAGTATTTTTATCGTTCTCCGTTAGTAGGATTTTGAATATTTTTGCTCAGAAATTTCAATCGACAATCTTCAGGATCATATGTTTCCTTATTTAACGATTTCAATTTTTATTCGAATTGTAGGGATATAATTGACAACACAAGACAAAATTAAGTTACATTCCATGAAATACTGTTACATCCCAAACACTATAATAAGAATTCACCCAACTTTTCTATTAGAATTCTTATAAATATCTAAATATATGAATTTCTTTACTTTCTATAGATTTATTTTCCGAGAAATCATATTCTAAATTCACTTTACTTTTTCGCCAATCAAACGGGGCTTAATGTATTTTTGAATCCCTTTCTATCCAACCAATCCCGCGAAGGAACTTCATTAGGTACTTTTGATTTCATGTTTCTCGGATGTGATTATTAACTTCAATGTTGCATTTTAACGTGTCTGGACTGGAATTATGCAACCGTAGCTTTAACAATGAAATTGGACCGTGAAACCACAAATCAAGGTTTATGTCTTGTTCAAGAACAGGAGTGACTCACATGCTTATACTTTTACGAAGACAAGTTAATGAGATACCATATTATACTTTTGAATCACAATGGACTGTTAATCATAAATATGTTCAAAACTTGGTGTTTCCAACAACACCATGTGAGTTCAGAAATTGGAAGTGTCACGAGGTGAATTTTTCTCTGTTGGGGGCGAAGATAAGTCTTGTCTGAGGCCAGATCGCAGATTTGTTGTATTTGGACATTAACTGAATAATTCAAGTATACGTATTACATTGTCGGCAATACCTCTAGCACTGTGGCCTCACTGCTACAAGTATCTGTTCTAGTTTTCTACGTACTGTTTCGTCAACTACCAACCTGTGCGAATTACGTGGCGAGCGTTGTCCAAACTAGAGTTCCAATGATGTCATGTAAATTGGCACCTCTGTTTGCAGCCGAGGAAGAGAACATTGAATTAAAGCACAAGGATGAGAGAATTTGATTCTGTGTCAGTTGTCACGTGAAATCATTTCCTTTCCACTGATATTTAACCATTTGAATATTGGATATCTTCCGCTGGAAATTAAACCACTGTTGGATTTGTTCTGCCATTCCATGAAATCATACATACGGAGATAACATAGAAAAAAATACATAAAACCCAGAAAGGAAAAAGTTGATGTCGTACAAGAAAACATATTGGACTGGTATAATTATACTCCGAGGAAGATATAATTGACCTAGAAGTAGTGTTTCCAGCAAGACATGGTGCATGCTATGTTCTAGTTGTCCCTACGTGTTGACACTTTAACCACTTTCTATGATGGAGATGATTTAAAATTTGGTTCTCAAGTCGACATTCTTCCTCCATCTTTGTACAATATATGGAAAGGGCAAGTAAAATAATTAGTACTGTTTTTTAATAAAATACGCCAAGACTTCGTCAACATTTTCATATAGGGTCGCATTATTTAACTAAGAAAGATGGTGGTAATGTCAATACAGTTGACCACCACCTTTCTGTTCTTAATTTCACCAATTAGATAGATATATGATATTTATAAATTTCGTTCTTTAAATTTTCTATGTTAATTTAAAATTAATTTGAGTTTGAATTCAATTCAATTTGTTAAAATTTTAAATTTTCAAGTTAATCTTCAATTTAAATTTTATAGTCCATACCAATTTAAAACCCAATTATATATATTTAAAAAAAACTCTAATTGCTTCAAGTTTCATGTTATCTTTTGTTTTATTTTCAAACTTTTTGAAAGGTTCTAATTAGTATTAGGTTTACTTGCATAAAGCTCCCATGTGAAATATAATGCAAGGTGATGAGAAAAAATAGGTTTAGAAGTTGTTGGCACTATAAGAAAAAGGGGCAATACCGACGGAAAATACCGGCGAAAATAAGTTAATTTCCGTCGGTAATATAATTTGCCGACGGTATAGCACGACGGAGACGTTCGTCGACGCTATTAAATACCGACGCTTTAATTGTTCCGTCGGAACAGTTTTACCTACCGGAAGGGAGAACGTCGGAATATGGGGAAGGGAATTCCGACGGAATCGTCGGAGTTCGGGGCTTTATTTCCGACGGAACCGTCGGAATATATTCCGACGAAACCGTCGGCGTATGTGGTACTTTGTTACCGACGGTTCCGTCGGTGGTTTTTCCCCGACGGTTCCGTCTGTAAACACCGACAGAACCGTCGGTAATTGGTTGTATATAGCTAAAATTGCTTGATTTGAAGGTTCAATTAAGTAGATCCTGTTTGATCGCTGAAATGACCTACAAATCACTGTTAATAACAGTTGAATAACTAATTAAATTTGATTCCAATTTTAACAAATTATAAATGATCGTAACATAAGTTGAGGAGTTCTGAACCATCAGAAATTGTTTTTAGAAAAAGTCAAATGACCATAAAAAGAGAAACCATTCTTAATTGTAAAGCGTAACATTTTGTAGTATATAATTGAAAACCAAATTTATAACTACAACAATCCTATTGTCTTGGTGAGCGTTGCTGTTGTGAGTCTGTATCCTTCGTTCTCATTTCGTCTATGTCATTTCTTAGCTTAGTTATTACCTCC
>JAOTBA010000002.1:18837337-18856457 GCA_025629845.1 Erythroxylum squamatum | reverse complement strand
TAATTTCATCTTAATTACTATACATTTGTTAATAACTATATATATAACAATTTATACCTTTCAATAAAATGTAAGAAAGTTGGTTTAATTGTGCACAAAATATATCACTTATTAAAATTTTAATTAAATTCATCTTAATGTCTTGGCATTTAGGAATAACAATATATATAACAACTTAGTCCATTTACTTTAAACTTAGATTTTTTGTTTGATTGAGCACAAACTATATTACTTATTCATATTTATATTCAATTCATCTTCATTACTATCCATTTATTAATCATAATACATATAACAAATTAATCCATTTCATTACAAGTAAGCATGTTTGCTTAATTGAGGCCAAAATATATAACCTATTCATATTTAAATTAATTTCATCTTAATTAATATACATTTATTAATTACAATATATATGCCAAATTTATCCATAGTTATTAGAGGTAAGAATGTTTGTTTAATTGAGCCCAAAATATATAACTTATTCATGTTTATATTCAATTCATCTTAATTACTTTCAATTTATTAATTACTTTATATATAATAAATTAAACCATTTTTCCTTCAAAAATAATTAAAAAATTATACCTTTTAATTAAAAGTAAGAATTTTTGTTTAATTGAGCACAAATTATATAACTTATTCATTCAAATTATTGATAATTTCATTAATTACATTTATAATTAACATCAATAATTTGCATTTTTTAATTTCAAATATTAATGTGTTTAATGTTTCTCTTTAAATTTCATAATTATAAAATTGTACTTTTATTCAATTGCAAAAATCTTTACAATATATACTTTAACAATTCGTTAGGAGTTAACTATTAAACAAATATAGACTTAGTTTCAATTTATTTAACTAAATCAAACAATATCATAAACATTCAACATGTACATTATACATTTAATTTCCTTATACTTTATTAATCTTCAACATAATCATTATGCATACATATATAACCATAACAAATAAATTTATGACCTATATTTTCACACAATTATGAAACTAATTAATCAAATTCAACAACAACAAAACTACATTCTAAACTTCATGGAAAACTAACACCATTACAGCTTCAAACTTCAACAACAATTCACCAAAAACACCTATAGGCATTTTGTCAAACACATGGTATACAACCATTTTATCATCCCTAATCCATCAAAAATTTCCACATTCTTCCCTTTCATCTACAACAAACACCATACCCATGCAATAACACTCACCAAACTAATTTTTAATCAACCAAAAACATCCAAATCGTTACAAATGACACCAACCGATTGTGAACAGAGGAGAGGAAGAAGTGAGAAAAGTACCTTCGGTTTCACCACCGAAGCAGGGGAAGTTGGCGGAGATGTGTCGCGATGATGGGAGCAGACGCCGGCGGCGATGGCGGTAACCGGTGGCGCTAGGGGGAGACTTCAAGCCGACGACGGACGTTCCAGAAGAAGAGAGAGGCGCGGGAGAATTGGCGGGGAGGGGTTTTGGGAAGCTTAAAATCAGATCGAAAACGACGTCGTTTTGGGTAAATTCAAAACGACGTCGTTTTCGTTGTTAATTTTAAAGCCTTCCAGACGCTTTTCACCGACGGAATTCACTCCGTTGGCATAGGCCGACTTCCGTCTTGGTTCTCCGACGACACATACAATCCGACGATGATCACAGACGGAATTACTTCTGTCCCTGATATTCCGTCCCTATTCATTGAATTTTCTTGTAGTGTGGATTGTTGAATAAGAGATTAATGAATTAAAGAATAAATGGAAACTTTAAATTTAGTCCACGCTTAGACTTAGCAACTCACAACTTGAGCAGATGGTAGAAATTATTTCAGCTACAATGATATAATCTTTGTTCTTCCCTCTCTAGACCCAAAAGAACATTCCACTTCTCACTCTTACTAGAGCTAGCCATTTGACTGTTGATGATCGATCTTCTTGGGGTAGTAAAAATTAAAAAAAAAAATTTCCCTTTTGCGTAAAAGAACCCATTACTATTAAAGAAATCAATGATCTCGCTAGAAGAAGTCTTTTCCACTGGTTTCACCTTTTTTTAGGAAGAAAACAAAATTGCCTTTGTGTCCCTCCTACTTTGATATACAAACCCCCTATCTCAATATACAAACCCCCTACCTCGTTGTTTTCTTCATTAATGGGGGTCTTCCATACAAAGCAATATGGTAACTCTGGGCACTTTCTACTCTTTTTGCATGTGCTATTACACTTCTTCCTTTACAAGTGTATAACTATCTCTCTAACCACAAAAATGAATCTTTTACATTGGGAAATTTTTATAGTGGTATTCACCATTAATGCTCTAGAGAAATGAGTTATCCCTAGTCATTGATCATTATAAATTATGGGTCATCCCACTAGCTAAACAAAATATATAGTGGTTCTCTATGCTTCATAAGCTTTACAACCTGGTTAAAGATGACCTCATTCTACACACCTAACCAAGCACACCTCTGACATGCTTCTCTTGAATGGCCTTAAAATTAGGACATGGTTATGAAAGGTCTTAAAATGTTTCTATATGACCTTCATAATTTTCTTAAACAACATTCTCCTATTACACGTACCTCCCTTAGGCCTTACACGGGAGAATTTATCCCTAAAGAACCCAAAATATTAGAAATAGATTTTTTGGAAGAATAGATTGATCCTATACCAACCTCTAGTTTATCTCTTAAAGGACCATCTCAGTCTCTTCCTCCACACCTCTAATATTCCTAAGATCTTGATGAAGATATGCCCAAATTCAATGAAGAAGACTATAAGTTTCTCTTTAAGAAATATAGAGGCATCACAAATGATAAAGAGAATTTGTCTCCATCCCATAAGTTTATCTAATGGAATAACAAGTAGGACTCGTTAAAATAAAAGTTGATTTTCACTATGTATGATTGTACTATTACGTGTTATTGTTTGAACCACACCATGTGACAGATGTCAGTGGCTCCACTAACCTAAATTATTATATTATCTGTGATATAATGGGTGTTACTCTATTTGTAACCTCCCCTACTTAAATACCATTGGCTTCAGTTAGAGGCAACGGGGAAAAAGAACTAACAATAATTATTCCTCCGTGGCTTCTTTTTAAAAATCCCTCTCTCTTAGAAACTTAAGTCATCAATAGTCTTGCTTTTACAAAAGGATATGAGTATGCTCTGCACTTGCCTTTCTAATGGGATCATATGCATAAGAAAATATCATATCTTTAGATTCTACTAAGGTCATATTAAGAGATAACTCAAAATTGGTTATCTAAGAGATAGGTCTTGAGATATTTAGTACCCATCATAAGGAGTTTATTTTCTAGCTAGCATACTTGTGATCTATACTGAGTTCATCTTTTAATATGATCTCCATGATGAACTTTGAATATTCAATGGAGACCAAAAGACTCTCCAACTCCATCTTATATCAATGAAGAAGAAAACATTACCCCTTCAAAAGAACAATTGACATTGTCATCATCTTTAAACTGTCTTTGTACTTAAGGAAATTGTTAGAGTCTGTATTTATGCTTTCCTTTTACCCATTGATTACAATAATCCTCTGCTTCAGAATCTATATAATCCTACAGCTATTATGGCTACGCTATATCACCAAATTACTTATCGTTTGTAGAAATATGCTCTAGATCTACACTTCCCAAACTCTAGTAGTAATGCGTTCATCTTTAGTATGGCCTTTGTGATACTAGAGCTATAGGTTGTGTATTATATTGGTTGTAAACTTAATCACCTCCTAGATTGTTGGTCCTAAGGCTTAGGGATTGGAAGACTAGTTAAGGTTTTTTACCCTTGAGCATGGTATAGTTCTAACAATACCCCACACCAAAGAAAAGAGAATGACTATTAATGATAAGAGTTAGTAGGAAAATTTATAATCAACCATAAGTACATCTACCATATGTATGACATATCTTGTGCATCTTTTTCCACACTTTCTCCTACCCAAAATCCTTCTTTTATAAAAGTAACCCTATTTAATATGATCGAGAACCTTGTTGAAATAACTTATCTCTCTAAAGATATAAGAATCCATGATAGATAGATACCATTGCTCAATCCTTATAGTCTTTACCACCAAACCTGATTTTTTACTAAGAGTGTTAGGTCTTTAATCTCTACTAAGAAACCATGATCGAATGAGAAGATTCAAAGTTACAAGTTAGAGTAGTGTGGCCTTTCAACTATTTCAATAGAACAATATGTTACTCCAAAATTTCTATACAAACTAATACCTTTTTGGCAAGAAGAAGGGTATATTCATCTCCATATAGGGGCGGTCAAACTAATTTTAACTCTCCATGGTAGAAAAGGCATTCCAGTTACTACTCAAATATCCTTATGAGATACAACATGTACAGAATATCATAATGCTCTTATTAGCACTCTTCTCACCACCCTTAACAATGTAACTGTCATATTAATAATAGCACCCGACTTCAATATTAGATTAAATAACCCCACCATCTCTACTTGGTTGAAGGTCCAAATCTAGATTATAGGCACTAAACAAGATCCCACAACCATCATGGCTACACTACATCACCAGATTATTTATCATTTGTAGAACTATGTTTTAGATCTGCACTTTCTAAACTACATCGTTGATGCTTTATATATGGTGGTAGACAGATCTTATGGAGATACCACCATTATCCAAATACCCAGACAACTGCCCAGAGAAGAGCTAGAGGAAATCATGCCTCTAGAGTGTGTAGCTAATTATAAAAGGGAATTTCATTCCCCTCATTGCCACTTTATCCATATGATTACTCCAATGCTCCTTAGAAGACTTAAAGATGGTTCTATCAAATCAATCTATAAAAGTACATGACAAGAAAATCCTTAATCTATTAGACAAATATTAATGATCTCTCGTGCATTTTTCCATAAAGAAACTAAAAACAACCCTCTGATTTACTCTATCTAAGCATATGAGACATATTTTTATGTTAGTCACATGAATGACCCTTGCCTTTGGGATATGAGCCCATCTATGTATCGTGTAGACTGTAGATGTTAGGAAGAGATACTTTAGATATAGATTTTGAAGCTGAGGATTATTATAACTATAGGGAAAAAGTAAAGCGTAAATGCAGAGCCTAACATCATCCTTAAGTACAATGGTGGTTTAGGGATGATGATTAGGACTCTAAGCCTTAGATTGGCATAAAAAATCCCAGGACAAGACCAACAACTTTCCATCGACTTCTAAAAGAATGAAGATATAGCCATCTTCCAACTTCATCTCAACATGACCCGGTCATCCAGACTATTCTTTAAAAAAACTTTGGGACTAGTTCACTGTTTGATGATGCAACCATCAAAGTAGTATGATAAATAATTCCCTCATTTAGAAAGAAAGACAAATGAAACCACCAGGAAGATTGCTCGCATACTTTTGGATACTTACATAAATAACCCTACAAGGCATTTACTTACGCGTGTCTTCTACCAAAAATGTAGGTTTTGGTTAACTGTTGAACCTGGAATGATACCATATCTATCTTCGTAGGCAAATCTAGTGTATGTGCATTCCAACCTTCTAGTTTTGAATCACTACAATGAAGTACTAGAAGGTTGGAATGCATATACACAAGATTTGCATTTGAAGATAGATACGGTATCATTCCAGGTTCAACAGTTAACCAAAACCTACTTTACTAAGCATAATAATTTGATTCATACTTAAAAAAATTGTGAAAGAACACTATTATGGCCTATAATTTTCAAAAAAGAGAAAAAGTTATCCATAAGTCATAAAGAGCTAAGAAAAACTATTGTCAAATTGAGCCAAAAATCAATTACATAGTGTTTGGTTGCTGTCCCCGTTAGTAGGGACAGTTGACAAAACATAAAAATCCTATCCCTCCCCCATGTTTGGTTGCTGTCTCCAGAGTTTTGTCCTCTGTCCCCAGATGACAGAAACAAAAGTTTTTATTCCTTCCAAATCCGAAGGACAAAATTTCTTGTCTCCGTCTCTGAGACAAAACACATAAGCAACTTCCATAAATACCCCTCCTCCCACTTAAGCAAATGTTTTATTGTTATTATTATTATTATTATTATTATTATTATTATTATTATTATTATTATTATTATTATTATTATAAATTTTGTTTTGATTATTATTATTTATTATTATTATAATTTTTGAACTTATTATTATTATTTTATTTTATTTTATTTTAGTTTTCATTTTATTATTAATTTTATTATTATTATTATTATAAATTTTGTATTATTATTATTATTATTATTTGATATTAATTTTTTATTGTTATTATTATTATTATTTGTTAACTTTTATACTAATACAATCATTCGTTTTAAAATAACCAATGAATTATATATTTCCAATCATATTATACTGTAGAGGTAATTTAATCATTGACACTGTTTTTTATTAGCTACTTCGTATATACCAAACTCTTTTACTCTTTACGATGATCACAACATCATAAACTGCATTCAGAATTCCCTTTATACACGTCTTCCCATATTGCTAGAAGTTTATGCTAAAAAATTTTACTCTACTATGTCGAGAAAGAAAACGATTCAAAAAAATGTCATTTTTAAATTGCCACATTAGCACTTGAGTCTCATCTCTTGCTATATCATCTGCCACGTCAGATACCACGTTAACATCCACATCATCATTAGGTTATACTTTTTCCATGTCATTATTTAACTCCCATTCCTCTATCACACTAGATGCCATTTCATCATCAATTAAACTTTGTCAACTCATGCAACAGTTGACCAACATCTTTGATTGATCGAGTTAGCAGTTTTATTATTGATTTTTCTTCACTTAGATTGGTTTATAAGGTTTTTTTGGGTGCTTTGAACTTATTTTAGGGTCAAATTAGCCAAATTCCATATCTACAATAAATTTTTACAATTTATTATATTTTTCAAGCCTTTTTGTTAAGATTATTCTTCATCTGTGCTTTATAGATATTTTTAAACTTTCTCAATACATCCTTTAACTAACCAATATCACCTTTGATGGATTTAATTATGATTTTTGGGGTAAGAAATGTACAGTTTTCTTAAAGGTAAGCTTCTTTGCAATATTATTACTAAAGAAATACTTAAACCTTCGTCAAAAGATTGATAAAGTAGAAGATATATTCTTAAGACTTCTAATTTCATAGGATGGTATGAACCATTAGATTGTAACTTGATCTTGCAATATATATGCCAAAGTAATCAAGCTCAAATTTTGAAGATTTGATATTTCTAAAAAGTTTTGAAATTTTCTCAAAATCCATCGTTTTGTATATAATGATATCAATCAATTTTAACTTTATAGAAACTTTCTGCAGTTGCAGAAACAACCTAGCTAGACAACTAATACTTATATGTATGAACTGTTAGAGCTTAGGATCGATTGGCACTTGAAGATCCTAAATGGCCTAATACTTACATGTTACTATCTATAATGATCTTTATAAACAACAACATATCTGACATTTGTTATTGACTCTTAAAGATAAGTTTGAGTGTATATATAGTTCTCTTCGTCATTAAGGTTCGCTATTAAACTTTGATATTATGATATATATTGTGATAACCCTTTAATCCTAATACACTTTAGCATTGTTTTTGTTTACATACTTGAAAATCAATCTATTAGTCAACTATGAAATATATTCAAGGATTATATTAGCATATATTTAACATATATCAAGATATATTATCTTTAATTGCATAGCCACAATATGTATAAATAGTCCCTGCTATAATATTTAATACACACAAAATTACAATAGTTTTGAAAGTCTCGAAGGATGTAGTTTCACAAAGATCTTGTTCTGCCGCTATTGCTCTGAACTGTTTCTATCGGTTGCTCAATACAAAGCAACTATGTTAACAATTGTTAATTTTCCAAATTTAAAACGTAGATAGAAAAATCAAACATGCAATGAATAAATCAACAACCAAAATTTGGTAACGCAGTTCGACACACCTAGCCTACGTCTGTGGAGCCCTTACCTAGCTTAATCAACCTTCACTGTGATACAATAGTTTTACCCAAGTCCTTACTGAGTCGAAACACTCAACCTTGACACTATCCACTCACACTCACACCCTATGAAAGTATATCACTCCCAATGATACGACCACCTCGTGTTAACTTTAACAAAAGATTTTACAACAATGATTGATAATAAAGATCATAATAAAAACTTAAGTGAATGAATCGAAGTAACATACACAAAGAAACATTGGAGATTAAAACACTCTAAAAATTATGCAGGTTCATCAACCAAAAGTGTGGGAAGTTATAGAACAACATCTGCTATGAACCTTTGAGAATAATCACTTAACTGTCCACGCACAGTAGCTCTAAGAAATCATCAATCAGGTAAGTGTTTCACAATAAAAAATATCACAAAAATACAACTACACACATGACAAATATTCTGTTCGTTTTTCCCTCACAAAATTGATAGAGTAGATGTTCAAAAATTCACATTTATGTATATGGAACACAGCAACAAAGGATTGCTCAAATCACCAAAAATACAACTACCAAAAATAGCTCAAATCACCAAAATAAATACAGCTGCATTATCTTGAATGAAACATAGTGATCTTATCTCCAATAAATCCTATCTTCTCTAGGATTGTATCCTTCACAATATTTTATCTTCAAAAATCTCACACAAGGTAAATTTCTTATCATAATAATATATCAAATATATCCAGCCACAAATAATGCGCAAAATAATTAATTAGATATCTTAACAAGTTTTTTTCCCCCTCTCAAATGACTTTCTCTTCCTACTGTGTTTTTAGTTGCTTCAATACAATCGTTAACTATCTTATGGACATTACATTTTTGCTATACCTCAAACTCAGAGTGCTGATTACTTTGTGATGTCAATTAATCAATGGTTTCTTTCAATCTGCGAACAAGTTATATAATTCAAAGATCAAGTTTTCCTTTTCCTGGAATTCTGATTGGAGAAAATGAAAGAGAAATAATTCCATTTATAATGCTTTAGTATTATTATCTTTCCTTTTTGTAGCAAAATCCGGCAAAAGTTGAATACTAATTAAAGTTGAGAGTTAGAACTAATGTTTCTATAATTTCTATTAAGCCGGTGAAGAGACTAACTTAAATTCGTGTTGACAAAGACACTAACTTAAATTCGTGTTGACAAAATTTTCAGGAGCACGGACAAAGACATAATTTTCTTTACGAAGGATATTAAAACATGATTCCCAGAGTTCTTTATGCATGCTGGTAGCAAAGAGTTAGATTATATTAAGCAACTTGAGTATAATCTAGCAAATGTCACTGTCATTCCAGTTTCAACAATTTTCTTGGTTACTGAGTCATCAACAATTTTGAAGCGAGAAGGATTGAGGTCGGCTGTAAGATTCTCGATATCTCATTTTCATGGTGACTGACTGAGATTTGTTAGAAACTAGTCACAATGAGACGGTGGAAGTTTGACACTTGGATCCACAAGGGCAAAAAGACTCTTTTACGTGAATTGCGATGTTGCCAAATGTCCAATGGTTAAAATGGCCTTGACATTTCTGTTAATGACCCACCATGATAACATTACATGTCACTGGTTGACCTAAAGACTCCATTTGAAGGGGTTTTGCATCAAAATCAGGAATCGGTGGTAGCGAAATCCTGCCTAATAGTTTGGACTTTGTGTGTCCTACAATCACTAACATGAGTAAGTAGCGTCAATGGACTAACATGAACCAATTTCTAAGTAATTTTCGTGGAAAAACAAATGAGACGTGCCCACCAGTGGATTGACATCTAAAAGAAATGTGTGTTTATGAGACTGAAGAGTCTACAAAAAGAATAACATTGACAATTGCATGATCTTGAAGGCCAGAAACATGCATTGATCTAAAGATTCGCTGCCGGCGGCTTCTCCCGTTCCACCCTGCCATTCTCTGTTTTTAGCCGCCATAATGGACTATTTCTAGCTTCACCTCATATGTAGCGTATGTCAAACCTTTCTTTTGATAAATACCTGCGAATAACATTTCCTTTTGGGAACAAATTTATCATTTTAACCGACGAAATGAAAGAGTTATTAGAACAACATCTATCAAATTCTGAATTCAACTTTTATTCACTCCTCTCCTTAAAGTTAAAAGCAGTTGAACAGGTAAGGGAAAAAATAAAGATCTGTACAAGAGCATATATGTTGCATGAATTGAAAATTCTCATAATTCTATATTTTAAAAATAGAGATACGTACACAAACATCTAATTATATTGATAATTTTCCTATCGTAATCGTCATAAAGAAAGATTCATAATAATTAAGCAGGCCGTAACTTCCCGAATCCCTCTTTCTATTCCAAAAGGCCGTAGAATGCAGATAAATTATGCGCATACTCCATTTTGTTCTCCTTTTCCTTCCATTTGCATAGTATTTATAGACCTTGTCTACCCTCCACGAGAACACGTACCAAACTAAACCCATCTCTTCTTATTCATTTGCTCTGCTCCAAAACAGCAAAATCCCAGATCCCATTTCTCTACTCAAATTCCATGGCTCGTTCATGTGCAGTACTGCTGCTCTTTTTCTTGACGGCTTTGGCTTCTTTTCTGTCAAATGCAGAAGGCAGCAACAGGAAGCTATTGGGCACGAGGAGTACTTCATCGATGGAGACTAGCAGCAGTCTTCCCTTAACAATCAAAAGATTGTTTCTTGGTGCTCTTCCTAAGGGTACCGTGCCACCTTCCTCTCCAAGCAACAAGGGTCACCTTACACTTGATAACCAGCAGCTCTTTAGGAGGCACTTGGGAAGAATGGATCGGTTTCTACAAGTTGTTCCGAGCCCTGGTGCTGGCCATTAATGAAGCATTATCTACAAGTCCGCATACTTTTCCATTCCCTGGTTTACGGTTTTGAACTTTTCTTTTTCTTGTTCATTGAAAATCGTATACAAGAATGATTTATAAACACTGATAGGACTACGTTCACATTACAAAGTTTGTACTTCCATATGGGGCTTGGTCAATCCTTTCGGGCATTCCTTTATATGAAATAGAGTTGTTTCTGAAACTAGAGCAGCTGCATTGCAATACTCTCTCGAGTTATATTTTTCCGCCTACTTTTGGGTTTCAAGTGGTTTAACTATCGCCAATCAAAGGGCATGTCATTTCGAAATGCTATATTTCAAGAGGAGACAAGCAAACGAGAGTTTAGAATCCATATTTTCTACTAAATAACCAGAGCTGGAACTAGCGGCCGTAATACTACTTGATTTAAATTCTTAAACGCCACTGTTAGCAATGCTTAAATCACCCAAAATCTTGTACTTTAGTTCATTTTAGTTCTTTCTAACCACGTGATAGATCAAAATAGAAAGAAAGGAAACTTCCCCAGTTGAAAACCAAATCCATCGAATAAATCGTGGAAGGTGAATAATTCCGTATGGAATGGGGCAAATTGTTGATTTTGGCATCTATTCGTCCAGACATTGCAAACCACTCTGTACTAATTTGGTGAATGGAAAACCCATAAAAAGGGGAGGAAAACGCGTGTACATATCACTTATTCTATACCTAGCCTGCTAATGATGATCGTCTCCTCAGTAACTTTTCCGAGGATGGTTAATCTTGGTATCTAAAAGCACCATCAAGAATGAGCTATGCTACACAATTCGAATCAAATAAAATAAATATGGTATTTCCACTATTGATCAGTGGATAGTTACGTAGTTTTGGTTTGTTAACCCAAGAAAACAAAAATACTGATGTTTGGCGTTTTCCTGAACCATAAGTTCGGTAAATCGACAAGGAATGCAAATTTTGAGCATCGTCATTCTGAAAATTACCCTAAACCAAGTCGTCGGTCGATTGATTGTGTTAGATGTTTCGTAAATTTCCAAATTTTCTTTATTTAATTATATGAACAGAAATTCCTCCGAAATTCAACCATACATGTCTAAGGTTTAGAAATGCTCAAAAAAGGGGAGGGGCACGGGCCAAAAGGTCCTGTGTTTGACTCCCCCTACCTACGCTCTTTCAGTTGAGTCCGTCGTATAGAGCTTGCCTAGTGTGGAGTGCCCGATTGACATGATTTGCAAACTATTGTGTCAATCCGGAGGTTTACCCAATGCGCATCCAAAAAGTAGCGACTGCGGGTTCATCCGTTTCAAAAAAAAAAGTCTTGATATGTTTTGTATCTTAAGGGGCCATTTCTTTATTTTTTATTTTTGTTTTTAGTCTCTATTTTTTATTTAAATAAAAATAAAATCTTGTTTAGTTGTTAGTATTAAAATAGTTATATTTTTGTTATTGATGATAATTCATATTAGATAAAACTTAATGATAAATTATTTTTAATTAATTAAATTTATTTTAATATCTTATATAATATTTATTAATATATTATCACTAAAAAATTCTATTTTTAAATAAATAATTTTAATTTTAATTTTAAATATATTTTAATTATTTAATCAAAATTTATTTTAAATTTATATATTTTGAAGTTATTTTAAATTTGATTAAATTTAATTAATTAATTTAATTATAAAATTAAATTATACATAATTTTTACTAATAATTAATTAAATTTATTAAAATTTCATAATTCTTATTAATAATTAATACATCAAATAATTAAATAATATATATTTAGTTAATACTAAACCAAGTTATGAAACAAAAACAGAAAACAAAAAAATCATTTTTTGTAGTTTTCATAAAATTTGAAAAATGGAAGAAACTAAAACCAAAAACTCAAACAAATAAATTTTTTACTAAATTTGAAAACGAAAACAGAAAACTAAAAATAAAAACAAAAACAAACAGATCCTAAGTTAATCTCCTGCAGATTCACTGCATCTAAATGACATTTAAGTTATATTAAGTAGATATGTGCATTTCGTAGAGAATGGCGAGTGAGATTGGGAAGTAAAACAACCAGCTTTGATTCATAACCAAATTCCAAAATTGCAACTTGAAGATGAGATGTTTGATGAAATTCCTGTTTGAGGTATGAAATCACTTTATGATATTTATCATAGATGCAATGTGGTTATGCTTGAACCTACAGATTTTTTGGAAGTTGGGAAAGATCCAAAAAGGGTTATATATTGTACATTCCATGATAAGTCATATAGCCCAGGATGAGTCCTTAGTGATTAGTGTATAATTTAATTCTTTAGTGAGGTAATCTCTAGTTATGAGTTCTTGATGATTAAAAGAAAAAGGGATTAGTTATGATGTATAATTTAATTCTTTTGTCATCTAATATTCTAATTGGATATAGAGTATAGATATACTGTCTACTCTTTTAAATCTAATCTTGTTCATTCTTACTAATTATTTATATGTAAAAATCTCCTTTCAAATATCAATTCATTTGACCATAACATTCCTTAAATTATATTAATCAAGAACAGTTTAATATTTTCTCTAATTACTTTAGAGTGACGAATCTTTTATCGACATACTCAATTATCTCCGTGTGGTTCATACTATTTCCTAACAATATAGACTAAGTTGCCTAAATATAGTGTTAAAATATAGTGATTCATATATGAAATACTTTGGTAATCTCAAGTTTGATGATCAATTTTACAATTATCATAATGAAAAAATCCACAGAAACATAACGAATAATATTCTACTTGGGACCTCATAATCATGTTAATTTAGCGAACGTATTCTCTATTAAACACCTACATATTTGTTTAAGTATCTCCATACTTTACTTATAAGATCAAAAACTTTTTTCACAAGAAAGAAACATAACGTATGCTAGTTTTACTGATTCTTAATATCTATTCTTAATGAAACTACAACTAGAAACAATTTATGAATAATGTTGGAGTTTTTAAGAGAATGAGAGAGAATGAGATGATCAAAATGATCAATAACTAATCCCTTTTTCTTTTAATCACTAAAGACTCATAACTAGGGATGATCTCATGAAAGAATTAAATTATATATCATAACTAATCACTAAAGACTTATCCTAGGCTACATGACTCATAATAGAACGTACAATATATAACCCATTTTGGATCCTTCTCAGCTTCCTAAAAATCTGCAGGTTCAAGTACAGCCATATTGCATCTCTGATAGATATCAGAAAGTGATCTCATACTTCTAATAGGAAATTCATTAAACATCTCATCTTCTTTGAGTTGCAATTTTGGAACTTGGTTAGGAATTAAAGTTGATTGTTTTCCTTCCCAATCCTATTGAAGGATTTCTTACTACAATTGAAGGGAAGTCTTTATTGCTTTCCTTGTTGACAGGCTTTAAGTAATTTAAGGATCACGTAGCACAAATGAGACTTGGTTCCATAATATGTTTTTTTTGTACATTTATTGCTTTAATGAAACTCTTATTTAATTTAATGTTTTCTCATATGTTTTTGTGGATACATATATTTGATTGTTTTAAGAAAATCATCTAATTTAGACCTAGAATAAACTTTTTTTTCGAAATCTTCCTACTGTTCTTATTGTTTAGATTATGGTCCATTTAATGTTTAATCAGTTAATCACTCATAAAAAAATGCCCATACTTTATCAATTTCATCTTTCGTGATGGGCAGAGGTGATGAAAGCGATGAAATATATATTTTGAGTCCCTATCCTCCTTTTCACGTAACAAATACTAGACTTCATCACATTGTGAAAATCAGAGGTTAGAAGATTCAAAAATTTTCAGAAACATTGTTGAACATCATAAAAACAATGGTTGAAGGTATTTTTCTGTTATGCTTCCGTTGCTAAATACGGTGAATAACATACATATATCTTGTTTACACATAAATGAACTTGTGTTTTATGATGCATGTTTGTGATTTTTTTTCTTTCAATCATCTCACACTTAGCATTATAATAAAGAGACATGTATGAAGGACGTTTTGCTACAAAAGATGGCAAAATTCTAAAGATATTCTACTTTGCTTCTACAAGGCATCACATGGGGCACCACGTACCGCCCATGGGACACGAAGATTTTAGTTCATTACACACAAGCAAACATTTTGCTTATGTTCGTGTGAATTTGGTCGGCCTTCAATGGCGTCATCGAGAACAGTAATAATGACGTTTAAGCACTCAGAAATATAGCTAAGTTCTTTTAATACATTATGAAAAACATGTTAATCTGAATCTTACCAAAAGAAAAGGCTTGCACCCATTACACATATTCAATCTTGAATCTAACCGCCGGTACTCGATCCCCTGTCAGACTCAACATACAGGAATAGCCCCACCTTGCAATGGTTCAATTCGTGGAAACAAAATACAAGCTATATACAAAGAACCCCCAATATTGGAACATCTAGGCAAGGAATGGCACGATCAATTAAGGTGTTTTCGTCAAACCCGGAAGACTTCTAGGGCCGAACCCATCCACGATGACGTGGCAGCTACCTAATAAGTCTCTAACAATTTCACCCCAGCTTGGACATCATATTCACTTTATGTTTTCGGCTCGTGTTTCCCGTTCTTAGTCTTAGCTAGCCTACCTATCTTAGCTGATACCGGGCCCAAAAGAATGAAATTATCCTAAAGTCAAGGTTGGAAGCAAGAGACGGCAATGTAAATGTTGACAGGTGCGAGTTTGATTTGTTGGCATCATACATGTGTAACCTAAAATGCACTGTGCACATTCCTCGTAAGAAGAAGAGAAACTTGTCCATCTTTGAAGATGAAGGCATAATTTGACACGCCTTTCAACATTTAATTTTGCTTATGTTTTCCGTCAAATGCTCGTCTCTCTCTAATTCTTTTTTTCTTTTTTTAATTATTCTAACTTATGACCCTTTTCCCTCCTTAAAAATTTGTTATCATGACGGTCTGTTTGTTTATTTGTTTTTTTTTCAAATATTGTTTGAGTTTTTGGTTTTTGGTTTTTTATTTTTTAAAAATTATAAAATGTAATTTTATTCTTTGCTTTGTTTTTTAATATGATTTAATATCGACTAAATATATATTATTTAATTATTTAATATATTCATTTTTAATAAGAACTATTAATAGTTTAATTTAATATTATATTTAATTAATTAAAATTAATTATTGACAAGAATTATGAATAATTTAATTTATTTTTAATTAAATTAATTAGATTTATATATAAAAATTATTAATTGGTATAATTAAATTTAAAGTATCTTTAAAATATATAAATTACAAATACAATTTTGTTTAATAACTAAAACATATTGAAAATAAATATTAATTTTTACATAAAAGTTAATTTTAAATTCTTTATTTTAATAAAATAAAATAATTTCGTTAATAATTTTTAATAAATATTATATAAGTGATTAAAATATTTTTTAATTAAAAATAATTTATCCATAAGTTTTATCTAATATATAATTATACATAGATAACTAATCAGGTTTTTGTTTATATTTTAAAAAAGAAAAAAGAAAAATTGAAAATTGAAAATTAAAAACTGAAAATTGGACCAAAAAATAGAAGCGTAACAAAACTAACCTTTATTTGATTCTTCCTTCAAAAATGGTATACCATCTTTGTCTTTTACGACAGCACAATTGACACTAAGCTCTACAGATCCAATTTCTCCTTTTATTAAACCCCTTTCACCTAAACTCAAATGAAAATTTTCTTCATCTCTTTTTCCGATGCGTGAGCACATTTTACATCATGAGAAATTGGTGGCTCCTCCAACCACAACCATTGCAATCCTTTCTTCTTTGCTTCGAAAGAAAACCTGAAAACGTGTTATAGGGGCTCAACTCTGAATGAGAATTTAAAATTTATTCCCAGTCAAAAGTAAAGTCATAATCAAATAGTTTCACCCCTTTTGAAAGTCCTGAACCCGGGATTAGTACGATGAAATAACTCACTGAAATGGGTTACTTTATAAGCAAAAGACTTCCTTTCCTTAAGCGAAAAAGTGGGCAGAAACTAACGGGCGAAGGTTTAGACTCTACAAAATACTCATAAATAAGGAAGATTTCTTCCTTTTCAGATTTGAAAAGTGGTATAGTACGTAAAAGATCCTAGGATTGGGACCATGATATATCCAAAGCAAGCCACTTCTAATTCAAAGATGGCAGCCGATAAGAAATGCATGAAAAGCATACTTATTTAGATCATTTTTATAATATATCCCTTGAATATTGGTTGACAGAACTGGAAATAAAATATTTACAACAATATTAAGACATGTGCATGTAATCAAAAATATGGCGCAAGGGGCTAGCAATGGATAAGTATTTACGGGTTTGTGTTTGGGTCAGCAGGGTTTTGAAATAATGCCTCTATCATGTTAATAAAATTCTAGTTCATCAAGCTTTGATCAAGAATTAAAACAAGTTCTAGATAGATATGAAAATAAGCAGATACACAAAAAAATAAAAGAATTCAGGTCAAAATATCCTTCCAACAAGGTTAGTATCTCAATTAAACAATCTCAAGGTTTAGAAACGTACAGTGCTACTTTTTCAGTGTACCCTCATTTACTTCATATTGAAAACATTGAAAATGAAATTAGCCAAAACCATCTATCATTTAAAAACATAGATAGTGTTTTCAAGAACACAGGGACCACTTTGAAATTCATAAAATCCTCGAGGCACAAGAGTGAAAAGAATCTAATTGGGAAGAATGATTGAAATGAGTAAATAAAAACAATTTCGGTCATGAAGGACGGTGTCGCTGCGGCGAACAGGCAAAACATTAATTCCACAATGTTGCCGCAGCGGACCGAATGCACAGAAAAATGGGTGAGTGCATAGTTCATTTACAAATATTTCTTAAATGAGATTGTGTATCTAATTAATTCATAATTTTTCAGGAATTAATATGTAAGGAATTGACAGATTCAATAGAACAAGGTCATCCGATGATGGATGATAAAGTGTGCGACAAAGTCTTGGGCACTAGATCAGATTATGTTGTTGGCATGGGAGTTAAGCCTCGATCACAAGGGAAGACTTTGGTCAGAAAGAGACTTCGAGATGAAATAGAGGAGTCGAAGAAGGTTAATCAAGAGTTACAGTCTTAAGTCAATGAATTGAATAAAAAAGTTGAACAAATGCAAGATCAACTTATGACATACTTTTGATATTAATTAGTGTATTATGACATGTTTGCGAATTGCAATTAAATGATACATTGTCTGCAGGTATCAAATGTCCGTGTTTATGTGACGTTTGATGGGAAACATCACAAAAACATTTTGCCTACACTACATTTGGTGACGTTATTTGTGATGTTTTTTAAAACGTTGCAAATTGTATTCTGTAACATTTTTTGAGATTTTGAGACATATTTTAAACGTCACAAATTGTGCTATTTTCTTGTAGTTTATGTTGGATATATTTTCTCATATTCAAATTTGAAGCGGCTGGTGTGTTCTGGGATTTTAAAGCTTGGGTGGAAAATCAAAATGGCTATAAGATGTTAATGCTGAGATTTGATAATGGAAAAGAGTATACCTCCGATCAATTCAACAAATTCTGTGAAGAAGCAGGGATTGAGCATCAACTTACAACTCCTTGTACTGCACAAAAAAATGGAGCACTATAAGAAAACTGTAAATTACTGACGGAAAATGTTTTGTAGTACCAATAGAATATGCTTTCCTTCGGTATAGTTATCGGAAAAAATATGCTTTGCGATGGAAAAAAACTTTGTGGGTATAGTAGGAGGTGAAACTTTTGTCGACAGAAGTTAGCGACGCATCAGTGAAAGTTGTCATAAAAATAGATGCCAATGATTCCTTGTTGGATCCCGTTTCTGAAACCCAACTTCTTAACAAAACCATAAGTATCAACAAAACATTTCTACTTTCTCTGATACCACTTATGTTGGATTCCGTTTCCGGAAATAAACTCTTAACAAAAAAATAACATCATACTTGACTTGAGCATCATAATTAATACTTGACTTATTTCTCTATAGGATTCTTTCCACTACAGTGGCGTGCCCATAACAATCAAACATCAAAACTAAATTGCTGTACAACAATGTACACATACACAATCGAAAACTTCAGCCTTACATCTCATTTCTTACAACAACAGAGTTTGAAAACATTGCTTACAAATCAAAAGCCACACCATTGGCTTATTACAAAAAGTA
>JAOTBA010000002.1:18727966-18741034 GCA_025629845.1 Erythroxylum squamatum | reverse complement strand
TGAAAACATTGAAAGCAAGATTTTGCCAATTCCAGCTATCATTTCAAGAATGGAAAGTATTTTCAAAAACTCAAGCATCAATTTGAAACTTATAAATGCTTTGAAATCAAGAGTTACAAAGAGCTAAGCGTGGAAGAACCTGGGATTGAGGAAAAATTTTTCAAGCACATTCTGTAAAAAGGTTGGACGTCGCGACGTACAGCTTGCGCGTCGCGACGTGCATGCATGAATCACAAATTCGCCGCGACGTATGATCAGACGTCGCGACGTGTAAGCAGCAGAATGACAGAAAAAATGTAAACTTACCAAGTTTTTTACCAACAGAATGCAATATTGGCCAGCATAAGCATACACAAATTGTCAACAAGCATGCAATAAGACAGATAGAAGGGTAAACAGCTCCCCCACACGTAAACCACACATTGTCCTCAATGAAAATGCAGCAACGAAAAGCATAAGAACGATGCAAAAGAGATAGAAGAGAAAATTCGGTAATGATCATTAATTGCAAGACAGTCAGGACAAAATACAAAAGATCCCAAGAACTAACTGTTAAGTCAAAATGACTTTACGATTAATAATTTTGATGACAAATAAAAAGGAGACAAATGAAAAGCTGACGGAAGATAGCGAAGTACAAAAAACAGACGGAAGATAGCGAAGTACAAAAAGCAGACGGAAGAGAAAAGAAGACGGTAGCATCAGTCTGAGTTAGTTATAGGACTCAACTGAATAACCGTTTCTTTAAAGAACCAAGAAGCAGATATCAAGAAGCAGTTGGATACGGAGGCTATAAATAAGAAGTCAAAGTCAGAGATTAAAAACTGATATACGATACGATACAAAAATTCTTACAAGAGAAGAGATTACTGAAAAACTCTAGCAATTTTTGTGACGAATTTCTGTGCGAATTTACGGAGTGCTATTCTGTTATTTGTAACAAGTTCAAAACACTGATAGTGATACAGATAGCCTGAAGAGGCTAAGAGTAAAATAATACTCATTGTATTGAGACCTGAAGAGGCTCGGAGAAAAAGAATACTTGTAAAGCTTTGAGAGATAGTGAAATCTCAGATAGGCATCTGAGGACTGGACGTAGCCCACGGTTTGGGGTGAACCAGTATAAAAACTACTGCGCCAAACTCTCTAAACTCTCTCTTACTCTTTACATTGTGATTTTCAATATTACTTCCATACACAAGTTTTAGAAAATCATTGATAAACTTGTAAACATTAGTTCTGAAAGACAAACTAGTTTTTGATAATAAAAGAAGTTTTCAAAAAGGGGTTAACAAAAAAGTTGATCACAATTCAACCCCCCCTTCTTGTGTGTCTATATACATCTTTATCGTTTACTATATTAACGTGTGATTCACTTCAAAAAACGTAAGCAACAAAAAGTGGCAAGGTAGAAAAGAATGGTGTGAAGATATGATTGATTATCAATCAAATATTTAAGTGGGAGAATTGTCAACAATTGTGGCTACATGCCTAGTAAAGACAAAGGCACTCCTGCCTACAAAAAGGCAAGAGTAGCATGAGGAAATTCACAACAAGCAGAAGAAGAGAGATATGAGATGAGAGAGAAAAAGAAAGAGAAAGAGATACATAAAATATTCTATGTATTTTTTAGTCTAGGTTTTCTTTATAATTCTCCAGTTTTTCTCAGTAGTAAATTTCTTCTATCCTTGCCCGTAGTTTTTACCCTAATTTGGGGTTTATTAACGTAAAATCTTTGTTTTTATTACTATTCCTTCAGTCTTATTTAGTTGTGAACATGCTCTAATCCGGTCGATTTTCACAACAAAGTTGCCTCCTCTACTGCCAAAGGTGATAAAGCCAGTGGCATTAATTGCCATTAACAAGGGAGATAACCCTTGAAGGAAGGGGCAATCTAACGAGGAGCCCCTTACATGATGAAGATATAGCTAGGAGAAGCACAGGCAGGGATGGATGACTAAAAAAGAAGCAGGTGTCAACAATAGAAGTAAAGGTTGGCAACCAAAATCTGAAAACCCTATGTCGTGTAAAAATAATGCCATAAAGGGGACCAACATCTGATGGTTAAACACTTCTAGTGTGTACACATCACGTGCTAGTCAACACTACATAGTGTGTCTCATAAAAGTTTGTTATGTGCACTAGACATGCCAAGTAGTCCTGACTTTATATTTTAGGCCTTCCTTTTAATTAAATTATTTTAATTGAGATTAAATTGATTTAAATTCCTAATAATTATATAAAAAGTATTTTCAATTATTTGAAAATTTATTTTCAAAAGGATTAATTTATTAGGAATATTTTTAGAATTTAGTTTAGTTTTTCAATAGTTAAATTATTAAATTAAATTACTTACCAAATTAAAATTTAAAACAAGCAAAGGTTTTAAAGGATTTGCTTTTATAATTTGATTAGATTATAAATGACTAATATAATGAGATTATAGTGAATTTTATGAGACCTAGATTTTTGAATTTTTAAATCTCTCAATTAAATGTTAAGTATATGATAAGAATGTGATGGTTACCTTCCATTGTTTAATAATAAAATTATAGTTCTATTTATTATAAGACTTGTTGAGCAAACTCAAGGCCTCTTTTAACTCAAATATGTTTTGTTTAAAATTAATGGGTCATACTTAACTAAATTTGTATGATTTAAATTAGCAAATTCATGATCATAGGAATTTAGAGGCATAGTTAGGAATAATACATAAGATATATGTTAGCAAAGAATTGTCACCTAACAAATCTAAGGGTCACATAAGATGTGATTAATAAGATGTTTTTACCTAATTTAAATTTACTTGATTTGTTAAGCAAACTCAAGATCATCAAGGTTTCAGGACCCTAGTCTACTAGGAAATTATTTTATAAATTCTCAATTTGATAGTAAGGCTATTATTTTAAATAAAATAGTGGGAGTAATAAAATATTTATTAAATTCCTTCTTTTATTTGATTTTTTAGCATAAAATAATGTATGCTCCTTTTATGTCTTTTAGTTGTTAGAAAAGATGAGTACCTATATGTCCCTAATAAGCTTACTATACCTAATTTTTCAGACTTATTTTGTAACTTAGCAATTGTTCATAGGCAAAAAAAGAAATTATATGTTCTTGACACTACTGTTCCACCAAAGTGATGTAAATGATGAAGTTTGAGGGAGATAATAGCATTATATTGATGGTGTTGAATAAGCTACATGCATGATGCTGGCTAGCATGTCTCTTGAGCTTTAGAGGTAATATAAGAACGTGGATGTTCTTACTGTAATTTTGCTTCTTTTGAAGTTGTTTGGTGCACAAATCAAGGTGGAAAGATACTAGTTCTCTTAAGCATTATTTCAATGCAAGATAGTATAAGGATCTTCAGTGAAGCTATATATACTTATGATGGTTAGCTATATTGAAAAATTATGCCATTATGTTTATTAAATTATCCTAATTTAAGCTTTTCATAGTTTAGTATGACCTTTGTATGAAACAAAAGGATGTGTCATTACCCAAAATGTTGAACATGCTTAAGACTAAAGAGGGATGCCTTAAGAAATAACCTAGTGTTGTTCTTATTATGAATTCTTCGAAGAGAAAGAAAAAGGGCTTTAAGAATAAGAAACACAAGGCTTATGCCAAAGTAACAAAGTTAAAAACTAGTGTCAAGAAAAACAAAAATGATAAGGAACATGTTGTCATTTTAGAATTGATGGATATTGGAGGAGGACTACAAATTTTATCTTTCTTGCGTGAAAGATAAGCTTAAGGAATCTCTTTCTTGATATTTTTTTATGGTTGAGATCAATCTTTCCACTTATGCTCCACATTTTGGGTATTAGATACTAGGTGTGATTCTTATATTTGTAATAACATATAGATTTTAAAAGGAGTAGATTGTTAAGAAAAGGCAAAGTGGACCTACGAGTTGGCAATCAAGTAAGAGTTACTATATCAGTTGTAGGAACTTATAATTAACTTTCCCTTATGACCTTATAGTAAAATTAGATAATTTTTATTATGTTCTAGTCATTACTAGAAACATTATTTGCTTTTTTTTAAGATTTGAATGAATTTGTCTTTATTGTTAAGAATAAGAGTTTTATTTTTATAAAGATGATGTTTATTACAAATATGGATCACTTATAAATGGTTTGTATGAATTAAATCTTAAAAAGCCAATCTTTAACATAAATAGCAAGAAAAGAAAGTTAAACGACCAAAATTCACCTTATTTATGACATTGTACGTTAGGTCATATCTAGAAAACTAGAATCACAAAGTTATATATAAGAAGGATATTTTGATCTTTTGATTATAAATCATATGAAACTTGTGAATCACGTGTATTAGGAAAGATGATCAAACTACTCTTTAATGAAAAGACAGAGCTTGCAAGTGAGTTATTAGAGTTTATATATTCAAATGTATATGACCCTATGTCTACTTGTACTAAAGGTGGATACTCATCGATAAGTGCTTAGTTGTTCATATTTCTATATCTATATTTAGTGCAGTACGGTTGTTTAATTGAGTGTTTTCATTGCTTTTGATACTTAATTCATTCATATTATGCTTTAAGGTTGTAATTCACTTTTTTGGAGCAAAGGGAACAAATTAAGATAAGTTTAAGGTAATTTGGAGCTATTTGACTAAGTCATAAAGATGTTGGAAAAGTATATGGGCACCAACACACCTATATTGATGTAAATATGCCTATGTTGATGGCAACATGTACATGTTAACATGTTTCATGGAAAATAAGTGGTTTAAAAGTTTAGAGAGTTACATTGCCATTAACATATCGGTGTTGGAGACCAACGCACCCATATTGATGCCCATATTCATTATGAATTCAAGGATTTTTTATTTTTAATTAATAAGCCACCAATATGACAATTTTAATTCCCCTATACCACCAAGAAACCTAATTTTTAAACTATAAAAGGCAAAATTAAGAAGAAAAGTAAGAAGGAGGCTCGAGAAATATAAGTAGAAACCCTAGAACGACATAAAAGACTAGAAACAACTAAGGAGACCCTTTAGAGCATATTTTCATCAATCTAGAGTAAAGCTTTTAGAGATTTTGAGAAATTCAATCATGTCATGCTTGATTTTCAACTTTTTCTTTAGTTTTGATATTTTTTTTTTAGTATAAGTTAAATTCTCTTTGGTATCTAGATTAGATAAACCTTTAGATGGACCTTGTAGTGACTTTATTTAAGTACATTTATTCATTAGTTTCATTGAGATTTAATAATGTGTTCTTTATTATTCTTAAATTAATATTCCTGGTATGTTGATTCATATATGATTTCATGCAAATGAGATTGAGAAATCCAATGTATGAGTAGATCTAGTATAATTGAAAGGAGTTACATACAAACCTAGAGATAGGACGAACTAAATTTTCTAAATTAAGGTTAAACCTAATAATTAAATTTATGAATTAATTAATGTGATTATAGGAGCTTTAATTAGAAACAGATTTCAGTTAATCAACCTAAGATTAGTTATTAATAATCTTAAGAAAGATATTAGCAAAATTGAGGAATTTCCATAGTTTATTAGACTTTAGACTAAATTGATTAGTAAAACCATGATCACATGAGAAGTTCTAAGGGATTCAAATTCCAAGTGTCATTGTTGTATTGGTTGATTTTCTGTCCTTTCTCCATCTTAGTTTATTTGATTATATTGACTTGTCTTAAACTTATTTTATTTTATTTTAAATTTGATTTTTCAATATCATCTTGATTGTTAGTTAGATTATAGGAAAAGAGTTATTACTAGTGCTCATAGTCCTTATAGGATCGACTTGTACTCATTAATGTTCGACTTGTACTCATTAATGCTAGCTATAGTTACACCGTATGCTTATAGCTAAAATAAATAAAATCCATATCAATCAAGTTTTTGGTGTCATTATCAAGAGCTAGGATATTAAGAAGCCTTGATTTATATTAATCTAACCACTATTTTTCTTTCGCATTTTTCAATGTTTGTTTATCTTTGGAACTCCTTTTTTGATCTTGTGTTTATTTTCAAGATTTAGTTATTCATTATCATATCTACCAAACAAAATGGATGGATGGAGAGGACATTATTCTCTAGGAGATTATAGTATGTGATAGTATTAGAAGCTTGGAATAAGAGGTATGGTGATATGTATTCAAAAGCTCAATAGACATCTATGGCATGTTGTGACATTCATAGAGGTCCACCCAATTATGAATGTCAAGTACCGAATTATATGTAAGGGCAACCAATTTGCACGGATAATTACCCTTAAAATTAGAGTTTTAAATATCGTTCCATACTGGTCGATACTGGTCAAAACATGGAACGGTATCTAAGCTAATGGTACCGATCTTATTCAAAATACCAACCGTATATCGACTAGTATCGTAAGTTTTAAAAAATGTAGGGACTATTTAGCAAAAATAAAAATTTTTACCTAAAACCCCTACCCCGACCCATCTGCACTTTGCTACCTTTGCATTTTTTTCTTCCTTTCTCCCTCTCTCAGATTCACCTCCATTCTCTCTCACTATATCACACTCTCCATTCTCTCTCTCTTGTTCTCCTCTCCGTCTCTGGCATTATGTCTTTGGATAAATGTGAAAGTTTCTTAGTTCATTTTAATGAAAAAAATTACTCAGCTTGTGCAATCCATTTCAAGATATTTATCAAGGATTTATGAAGATATGTCGATGGAAATAATCATATTCCTAAAACAAATAAAGATGAACATGCTAAGTGAAGTTAGGGATGTTTAAGTCATGACTTGAATTTTTGGATTCGTTGAGCCATCATCTTAAATCTTTAAACCTTCAAGACTATAAAGCATAACACTATACGTCAATTTTAAATTTAGCATGAATTTACCATTATCCAATAGGAAAGTCTTTCTATTTCTGAATTTTACTCTAGTTCATGAATCTTTACTTCTTTAGGCTGAATATAAAGACATTATTTATGCTGCATTGCCTCATGAAGGAATTAGCATCACTAATTTTGTTGATGAAACTGCTAATGAATTAATTTCTTACAAAACCAATATCTTCATTTATTGTTATAGATAAATGGAAGGATGTTTAAGTACTCTTCATCAAATTGCTTCAGGAAGATATAATGATCCAGCTTGGGCTCATGTTGCATTAGTCCCAGGTATAAAGAAACATACAATTTGCTTGTTTTGTAACAAGCATTTGAAAGGTGGAGGAATCACCTGATTGAAGAAGCACTTAGCTGGGGTTAAAGGAGATGTAAAACCCTATAAAAGTAAGCCATGATGTGAAGTGCTGAATGAAAACATTACTTGAAGAATATCAACATGAGAAAGATAGAAGAGAAAGGTTGAATTTTGAAATTGGTAGTGAAAGTTTGTTTTCTGGTTTCGTGGTAATTGTGGAAATGTTGAAGGTGGTAGTAGTAGTGTTCCATCCTAGGCCTAGGAAGAATTGAATGTTACACCTGGACCTAGTGTGAGGAAAAGAAGAAGGCAGGTGACTAGTTTTTTTGCACTACGAACAACTCCTGGAGCTCAATCTTCAATTCGTAGTGCAATGCAATCAAAAGATGCAGCTCATAATGTCGATATGGTAGTAGCTAGATGGTGGTATGATACAGGTTCATCATTCAATGCTTCTCAGTCTTATTATTATCAACCTATGGTGGATGCAATAGCCTCTTACGATTTGAGATACAAAGCTCCTTCGAATGATGACTTAAGAAGTAAACTCTTAAGTTGTTCAGGTTCTGAAATTAAAAGTTATTTCAAAGAAAGAAGAATGAATTGGGCTACTTTTGGGTGTTCACTCATATGTGATGGTTGGACAAATAGGAGACAAGAGCCTATTATTAATTTTTTAGTTTATTGTACAAATGGCTTAATGTTTTTGAAGTCTATTGATGAATCTATCCTTACTAGAAATACTGATACTTTGTTTGAGATATTTTATGAAGTTGTGAATGAAGTTGGGCTAAAAAACATTGTTCAGTTCATCACTAACAATGATTCCACTTATAAAGCGCAGGAAGAAGGTTACATAATAATTCTTTTTTTTCGACTACTTGTGCTACACATTACATCGACCTAATGTTAGAGAATATAAGGAATCCTAGGTATTTTCCTATTATTGAAGAGACTATGCAGAAAGCTGAAAAGGTGACCAAGTTCGTCTATAATTGTGTGTGGGTATTGAATTTAATGAGAAAGGAATTTATCAATAATAGGAATTTATGTCGTCCTGCTGTGACGAGATTTGCAATAAATTTCTAATCACTTTAGTCTTTTATTATGATGAAGAAGGAGTTAAAACAAATATCTACAAGTGATAAGTGGGTTGCATCTCAATATGCTACATCTAACGCTAGAGTGGAGGTTTCTAGAATTATATTTGAAGATAGAGAATTTTGGTCTCAATGCCAATTTGTTATCTGAGTTTGTGAGCCTTTTGTGAGGGTGCTTAGCTTAGCTGATAGTGAAGCAAAGGCAATAATGGGATTTTTTTTTGATGCCATGGAAAGGGCCAAGGAAGCAATCAAGGCCAATTTGAAACATAGGCTTCTTTGTACACATCGTATCTTGCAATCATCAATGAGAGATGAGAAAGGCAACTTTCCTCTCCATTGTTTGTAGCTGGGGCATTTTTGAACCCTAATGTCTATTTCAGATTGGATTTTACAAAGAAAGCTAAAGTTAATAGAGGAATATTATTAATTATTACAACAATTGCTGGTCATGATAAGATGCAAGATCTCTTCAGCTCACATATGGGGCTTTATAAGCAATGTGCTAGGGATTTTGGAATGTCGATTGCTATTCGACAAAAACCAAAACTTTCTCCAAGTAGTAGCTGTTTCATTTTTCTTATTTATTGAAAATTAATTATCACTTTATTTTGTTTATAACACTACTTTTGTTATCTTATGACTTACAGTTTCTTGGATCAATTCAGAACTGGTGTTCTAGAATTGCAAAAGTTACAGTTTGAATTTTAAGTCAATGTATGAGTGCAATAAGCTATAAACAGAATTAGAGTACATTTGAATTCATAAATTCCAAGAAAAGGAATATATTAGAGCATACAAGATTGAATAACTTAGTTTTCATTCGTTACAATTTAAAGCTTTGGCAAAGGCATATTTTTATCATTATTAATTTCGATATAATTTCTTATTATTTTCTAATAATTAAAATGTATTGTTTACTAGGAGTCTTAATAGCACAACTAGATCAACATATCCAATTTTTATTGATAATATCGATCTTTTGGCGGATTGGGTTTATGAGGAATCGAATTTGATAGATGTGAATGACTTAGCTGATAATCTTGGATGGGAAAACATTGACATGTCATTTAATGCATTAAATTTGAATGATGATAATGATGAGGCTCCTCTCAATGATGAGGATTTTATACCAAATGATAACTGGGGTCAGTGCAATTATAGCAGGTATCCTCCCGTAAACGATTGAATGAAGTTCCAGGTTTTTGTTTTTCTTCTTCTTTTAATTTTACTTATATTTGATGTATATGTTAAATTCTATATATGTAATGTAATTGTAAATATTTTTTGTTTCAGATTTTACATCTACTTTGTTGTTTCCTTGTCACGAACTCTTGTCGTAAATTATAGTAGTTTGTGAGTCAAAGATATTTTTTGTTTCTTTATTGGATGTTTTAATGTAATTATTATTTATTATATAATGACATTGTAATATTTTTAATAATTTGTATTGTTTTTAATTTTATATTTTTATGATGAAGATTGTCTTTTTTCATATTAATTGTAGTTATTATTTATATGTGAAATATCTGAAAATTATTTTATTTCATGTTAATTGTAATTATTATTTATTATTATAATTTTTGGAGACAGGGTTGATGTAAAATATACAGTACCACTGTGCAATATAACAGTGGATTATTTTGCAATTTAAAAAAAATTAGGGGCTATTTTATAAATTTAAAAAATTATCCAAAATGGTATTTGGTATTGACCGGTACCATACCAGAACCTAATCCGGTACCAAGGTCGGTACGATATTCGCAGCATTGATTGGATGGGAAGATTATATTTGGTGAGGTGGTGGAGGGGGTACAGAGTTTAGTGGTAAAGGAGATGGAGGGAGTAGAGTGAAAGGTAAGTGAAGTGAGCAAAGAGTGGCGGGTGAGGATATAGACAATATGGGTGGAGAGTGAGTATAAAGAAAATCATGTTCAAGGAAACGAACATGGCGAAAAATATAAATTTTGGATGTTTGAGGATCAAAGCAGTGATAGCCTTTATATTGAGAACAGTAGTCAACGAAGACACTTAGAGTGTATTTGGATGTGAGTTTATCAGGGCGAGTGGAACCAAGAAAAAGAAAGCAAGGACATCTAAAAACTCGTAAACTAGAGAGATTTAGTGGGGTGGTGAATAGTAATTCATGAGGGGAGTTGTTATTGAGGATAAGAGTGGGTAAGAGGTTGATAAGATAGACAACAATGGAGAAAGCCTCAAACCAGAAGACTTTGGGAAGAGAGACATGAATAAGAAGGGTAAGACCTGTTTTAGAGATATGATGAATTTTGCATTCAGCAAGACCATTTTTTTGAGAGTGTAAGGCACCTTTGATGAGTTCAGAGGCTCTATAGCATTGAAAATGTTTGATGTGGGTGGAGAATAATTTTTCAGCTGTGGTTTTGAAAGTTTAAAAAATATGCAGAGCATGAGATTTGTGAAAAAGAGGGAAAATCCAAGTATATCTACAAAGGTCCATAAATATTACAGTGAATAAGTTATAAAAGGGCGGTAGAAAGATTAGAAGAATGTAGAAAGGGAAGACGAACACTTTTTCCTTGAAAACAAAAAGTACAAGGAGTTATGACATTTAAACTAACACTTAAAGACCTAGATGACTTAGAAAGTGTAAAACGATACGAATAAACAAGACATTGACACCAAAGATTGAGTGAAGTCGGAGCGACTATGTAAGCAACAGGATTGTGGAAGTGTAGTGAAATCTTCATTGGGTAAAGATTATTATGGACGGAACCCACGAGGAGTGATATCGTGGTTTGAAGATCCTTCACAACATAACCAAAGAGATTAAATTCAACGGGACATAAATTATCAGTAACAAATTTAGCAGCAGATAACAAATTGGTAGTGAGGTGTGGAACTACTAGAACATTACAAAAACAAAGTGGATGAATTTGTGAATAGAATGTAACAAGACTAGTGGAGGAAATGGGAAGAGTGTTATCATTACCAATAATCATTTAGTTGAAACCATCATACGGAGTTATAGAGTCCACAAGATGAGGGTTAGGTATCAAGTGGGCAGTAGCACTAGTGTCATGTAACCATTCAATAGTGTCATTGGAGTGAAAAGGTTGAGTGTCTTTAAGGTCATAAATGTCCATAGCCGAAAAGGCAGTGTTAAGGGAAGTAAAATCAGAAGAGGCCCAGTAGGCCTATTCTAGGACTTGGAATATCTAAAACAGCAATGAACCGCAATATGACCCCACTTTCGGCATATTTGGCATTGGATAGGTGGTTTATTAAAATTTTAATGTGGGTTGGGTGTGTTGTTGTGGGTTATAGGGTCTGGAATTGGGCCTAGAGATATTGAGTTGGGTTTATTGGGGTGGGTTATAGTTTGGTGTAGGAATGGACTGATGTGGGTTGGGTGGGTTCGGCCTAGCCCACCAGGGTTCATAAGATGATAACCTATTAAGGTTGCGATTGTAACTAAAGTATCTGCCACCTGATCTCCCGCATCCGCAGAAGAAGAGTGTCAGTCCCAGATGCGTTATGGACGAGTTGTACTGCCTCTAAATTCACAACAAGAAAACAAGGGATTCATTGAATTTCAAGAGATGCCAGAAGAGCCGCTTTAGTGGAGGGAATGCTAGAAAAGTGATAAGTTAGGAGACACTGCTCATGGATAAAGAGTTGAGCTTGAAGATCCAAGAAGGTGAGGAGAGAGTCACGGTGCTCGATTATAGTAATGAACGGCTCATACTCAGCTAGGAGGCCACTTAGGGTGAACAAGACAAGGTTATCATTGAAGATGTGGTCGCCAATAATGGCGAGTTACTTGACGGTGGTGGAGGCAGTATTCAAAAAATCAGAGACCGAGGAAGTGCCTTTATTGAGTGTGTGAAGCTTGCATCGAAAGAGTGACCGCTAGGACGAGGACTGCTGGAGAATGTGTCGTTTAAAGACAAGCCAAAGGTCACGAGCGGTGGTGCACCAGAGAGCTAGGAGGGCAACAAAGTTAGAGAGGGACGCTGTGAGGTAACAGTAAACTAAGCGATCGAATTTTTGCCATTTAATAAATTCTGAAGAAGTGGTATTGTCTGAGGAGATAAAAGTGTTGTCAATGTAGCCAAAAAGACCGGAAGCAGAGAGAATAGCTTGGACTTGATTTCGCCAGACCAAGTAATTGGTCATATCTAAGGGTGTCGTAAGGAAATTGGTTACTTGGTTGAAGGGTAAAATTGGGGTGGTTGGTTCTGCTATAACTGGAATTGGTGAAGTAGTGATGGAATGAGGGCGAGATTCTTGTATTAATGTAGGGAGTTTTGGACAAATAGATGAGGTTGTGGATGTTTCTATGAAGGTGTGTAGTTGATTTGAGTAATTGATTAGATGGTAGTGTCTAGGTGTGTGAAAATGCTGGTGTTTGTTGTACTTTGGGAGTAATAGATTTTGTTATAGTTGAAATCGAAGTTGTGACTGGTTGTTGAATATATGAATTTGGTAATGAAAAGTATATGTTTATGGGTTGTTTCCGAATCGAAGTTTGTGTTTTGTTTTTGTGTATTCCTAAAATTGGACTAGTGTTGTAAGGATTTTAAGAATGAAAGGGAAGTGGCTAAAAATGGCTGTGAGCTCTGGTACTATAATAAAGTAAACAGAGTCTAAAAAAATGTGGTTGTTTTTCTTTGCATTTTATGAAATGCCTGTGAGCCTTTATATATAAGTAAAAACATAATCAGAATATGATACATTGCATTTGGGGAAGAGTTATAGGCCGTTTATGCGTATCCGGGTTCGTATCGATGTTAGGGTTCC
>JAOTBA010000002.1:18701283-18722296 GCA_025629845.1 Erythroxylum squamatum | reverse complement strand
GCAATGCCATGAGGATTATTAGTAGAAATGTTCTGGTGGTGCACCTTTATCGTGGGATACTCGTCGGAGCGACCTTCAGGTTTCCCGTTGTGTACCCTACGGTGAGGGGGCGCTACAAAATATGGTTTCAATATTTCTATAATAAGGATATTGTTGTTAATCTATATTCTCTTTAGTGAAAAGTGGATCATTGTTAGTTTTTATGTTTTTGAATTACTTGAAAAATCGTAAATAAATTTTGAGTGTGATAGCTTTTGTCATAAAAGTTTACTATTTGTATTTCTTCATTTTTAATATAGGATATTAAATTTGACTTTTTGTTTTTTCTTTGTTGTAGATATATAATAACATTGATATATCTTTGTGATAAATGGTCGTTATTGTTCTTCTACTGTGCCTACTTGCTTTTTTTAGTTTTATACATGTGTTTTTGTTTCTTTTTCTAGTTCAATTATGTTATGAATATTTTATATGATTTTTTCTAAAAAGAATTTGTTTAGAAGTGAACAAAAAAGAGAGTAGAATAGTTAGTATCCTAAAAAGGAGTATTAATGAATTTGTTAAAAGAGTGGCTCTTCTACTGAGAATTATGAGAAATTACGTAAAGATAGTTTTGGATATCCTAATGAAAATTTAAGTGTTGAGATTCATAGTCATGAGAATGTTAGCAATTTGAGTAAATATAAACATGTATTAAATGCATCTAATTTAGAAAATTTAAGGGTAGATGAGCAGCCAATCCCTCTATTGAATATTTATCATCCTAAAAATTGGCATAATCTTGACAATAAAATAAGGAACAATTTAATTAAAAAAGCCTATACGGGAATTAAATCTTGTGTTTTCATTAGATGATACATATTTTCATATTATTGATTCATTAGACCCCTTTTTTTTTGCTTTGTCCTGGGCTTATAAAATGTTAGGAATGGCCCTGGATTGAACACCTTGTTTCTCCTATATATACACCTCAAAGGGTAGCCATACTGCCATGGCTACACACAGATTCATACAAATTATAAAAAATAACTATAACTCTTTTACACCCAACTTTTGGACTTTTGCTTGTCAACAAGCAGTTTATCTCATAAACAAACTACCAATTCCAAATTTGCATAATAAATCTCCTTATTAAATATTATTTAGTGAAACCCAGCATTATAATTTTATGAGAACCTTTCTTTGTTTATGTTTGTTACCCATGGCTTTACCTATATACTACCATTAAATTAGAACCAAGGTTTAAACCATATATCTATATTGGTCTCTTAAACATATCACAACGGTTGTGTTTTAACACTTTTCATCAAAAAAATTTCTTTCAAGTGATGTTCTATTTTTTGAAAACTAATTTATATTTAGAAATATTTTATGTTTCCAATTAAACTTGAGATAATATCCCAAATCAACCTTCAATTTCATTACAAAATCATTGAGGACTTTAACAATGCATTATTCAGAAATGAAGTAGAAGGTAATTTTGGATCAAACTCTTACACCACTGATTTAAGTGATTGTGCATAACATATTGAGGTAACATATGTAAAGATGGAAGGAAGATACTTTACTTAGTGCGATAAACAAAATTCCCAATATATATTGAGGAAAAAGCTAGATTGTGCAATGGTGAATGGTGAATGGCTAGATAAGTTCCTATAGAGTAAACCTGCCTTCGAAGCCTTTAGAACCTTTGATCATTTACTAATTATTAATCAACAAATGGATAAAGGAGGCAAGAAGAACTATCCCTTCAATTTTAGTAACTTTCTTATGAAAGAAGAGGGATTCAACGAAGCCATTAACAAAAGTCTTCAAGAGGGGATTAAAGGCAGCGAGCAATATCAATTAGTTAAAAAATTAGAACTTATCAAGAATGAGATGAATGCCTCTGAAATGGTTGGAAGTGTTAAATCTATGCTTCTACAAATACATAATACCTTATATCTAAATCCCTCAAATGCTCATCTAAAGGAGAAAGAGAGAATTACAATGCATAAATACAAAAGGGCAGTATCTATTCACAACTCCATACTAAGGCAAAGAGTAAGATTGAAGTGGAACATAGAGGGTGAAAAAAACACCAAATATCTTAATAACCATCAAGGCTAGGACGTAGGCAAACTTTAGTTCTAAGCTGATAAGGTTGGATAAGGAACTAATTATCTCTTAAAGTGAATTGAAGGAGGAGGCTTATGGATACTTCAAGACTATCCTTGGAACTTAGCAGGCCACCAGCTCTTCGACATCTATTTTAAGCTCCTTCATACATAACTCCTTCATAAATGAGATGAAAGATAGCTTATGAAAATCTGTAACAACTCAAAAAATTGAGCAGAAAGTTTTTAAGCTTCATTCCATGAAGGTTCTAGGGCTAGATGGATTTAGTGGATTCTTCTTCCATAAAACTTGGAGCGCTACCAAGCATACAATTATCAAAGCAGTCAAAGAATTATTTGCCAATGGTAAATTGTTGAAAGAAATTAATAAGACTCAGATATGTATAGTGCATAAACCCAACAACCCCAACTATCTTAAGGATTATAGACCTGTTTTATACTGTAATTTCATTTATAAAATCATTTCTAGAGTTCTTGCAACAAGTCTTAAGCTAGTTTTCCATTCATAGAATGCCTTCATGGAAGGGAGGAGTATTGGAGATAACACTATGATGACCTAAAAGTTGTTCAAGAGCCATGGTAGAAGGAGAGCCCTAAAATATTGTGATTTTAAGATTGATTTCAACAAGGCTTTTTATAGTGTCAATTGGACTTTCATTTTACACATATTAAAAACATTTGACTTCCCTGTAAAATCATCAAATTAGAATGAGGAATGTATAACCTCAACTTCATTTAGTATCCTGATGAATGGAGAACCAACAAAGTATTTCAATGAAGGAAAGGGCTAAAGCAAGGTGATCTACTCTCCCCCTACATTTTTATCGTACATATGGAAGCATTCTCCAAGTTGCTAAATTCCAATATTAGCAAAAGCTCTAACTTCACATACCATAGCAAATGTAGAAGAGTAAAGTTGGTGGATGACCTTCTAATATTTTTCAAAGCCAATGTTGAAACAGTCAACATCATAACCAACACTCTTAACACATTGAATAACTCAGGGCTCATGAACAATGAGGGGAAACCCAGCTAATTATATCTATGAGTGCTAAGGAAGAAGCAAGCAAGCTCTCAAATATCACATTATTCATAGTATCCACCCTAACAATTAAATATATTTGTCTCCCTAGCTCTAACAGAAAGCTAAGATTTAGGGAATGTCAGTCCAAGATAGACAAGATACAAAAAAAAGGCTGAACTATTAAAGCAATACAGATTTATCATATGGAGGAAAGTTAACATTGATCAAATCAGTCCTAAGTTCCCTACACATTTACTGGTCAACATATATGTTGCTTTTTAAAGGAGTAACCAAGTCTATAAAAAATGATAAGGAAGTTCTTATAGAGTGGAAGAACATAGAGGAACACGATGGCTAATGTTAAATGGCAAAATATGTTTCTGCCTTACAATGAAGTAGGGGTAGGCATCCAAGCTATAAAAACCAATAACCAAATACAAATAGCTAAAACTATGGATGATAATCAATAGGGAAAACACCTTATGGTTTAAATGGGTACACACGTTAAAAGGTAAAAGTTTATTGGAGCTCTAAAAGTGCTAAAATCACTCTGATTTTATATCTCAGATTTGTAGGATGAAATATACTTTGGCCTGATAATATGCAAAATAGGCAATGAGAAAAGAGCTTTAATCTTCTACGATAATTGGCTTTAGAAAAAACCATTTTTCTTATCCAACTTAAGAGTTCATTGTGAAAGAAGATTTCAAATGAATGTAAAAGTTTAGGAATGGATAGTAAGCAACCAATGGTAAACCATCCACAGGAGATAACCTTAATTTTACTAGATTACAATTCTCACCAATAAACTGAAGATAGATGCTGGAAAGCTCACTTAAGTGACAATTTCTCCAAGAACTATTGTAGAGAATTCCTAAGGAGGAAGGAAGGAGAAGTGAGATAGGATAAACTAGTGTTGAACAAACATCAGTCCCCCAAGGTATCCTTTATGCTATGTTTATGCTTGAGGAATGAACTTGCAATAAAAAATAGATTGAGTTTCCTCAATATTCAGGGAACTTGTGTATTCTACAGAGTTCAAACTAAATCCATATCACATTTATTCTTTGAATGTTTAGATGGATTTGAGAAAAAGTACATGTTTTCCTAGCTCTAGGCCAAAGATTCCTCTACTTTCAAGATATATTTTAATGACTACAAGGAGACAGCTATTTTACCAAGAACATTAAACTATAGGCAGTCAACTCCATAGGAATTTGTATATGTGCCATATGGAAACAAAGGAATGCTAAAATCTTGAAAGTTGAGAAAACAACCAAGGAGGATGCACTGATGATTTCCTTAACCAAAAGCAGAGAGCTAGAATTATGAGTAAACACAAGGGCTACTCCAATTGAACACTAAACACAATGTTGCAGTCTAGTTTTCAACTTGCTCCTTTGTTCTATACATTTGTCTAAGCTAGTCAATAGGTTTAGTTTTCATTGTAAGGCTTTGTAACCCTTTTGATCAGTTATAGTATATTCAACTTTTTAACCAAAAAAAAGTCCTACTCCTCCACTTGGTTTCATAAAAAAATTGTGACTACTCCATATATGTAGCTCAATCAGCAAGTCTACTCTCACTCTACTAGATTAACAATGTCATCTATTCAAGTAACACTTATTTTATTACCACTTCATATACTAGTATAATATATTGGACATTCCATTTGTTCCAAACACACAGACATCAACCATCCCCATCCCCATCCCACTTGATAACTAACCAACCCTCTTTCCAAGCCAACTAACTCAATCTCGCATCACAACTCATTCCTAAACAACGTTCATAAACTAAAATATATTTTTTATCTCCACACTCCATGCCATTTACTCATAAACAAGCATAAAAATATAAAAAATGCATTTTTGAAGAACCAAATATAGGAATTAGTACTCAAAATAGAAATCTCATAATGTCGTTAAATGTAAGTGGCTATCCTGAATCAAGTATAAGATATTGACAAGCACAAGGCACATCTCATTGTAAAATGATTTACATTGAGACTTAGTATTGACATTCAACCTTATAGTCAAACCGATTATAGTCCCCAATTAATAATCTGGTTAACTCTTGAAAATAATTGGATCATGTATCAATTAAATATCAATAATGTATTCCTTTAAGGATACTTAGAGGGGGAAGTTCTTATCAGACACGATCCAATTATCTTTGAATTGTATAAATTTGATAACTTACCTTGTTATTTTATAAAAAATTAGTATATAATTTGTTTTCTTTGAATTGTATAAATCTCTAGTGATAAAGAGTAGCTATCTTCCTTTTCAAATATCATCTCTTTTATATTTTCACTCATATTCTTAATTCCTGTTCGATAAAATCATTTTGTCCTTAATTCACATATTAATTAGCCTCTGTAAATACTAAGAGAAATTCAATTATCAAATTATTTTGGTAAATATATAGTAAGTAGCAGCAAAAAATAAAATAAAGAATCGCTGGCAACTAATTGGATCCGTAAATTGGTCAAAGTCAAATACAAATGTGCAAAGCCAAACCGAACCGAATCAAACCGCCCTTACAATAGTATTATTAAAATTCCCATGTTACAATGACAATACTTGCACGACGTCGTTTTCCGTTGTCAAGTTGGGACTCCCTCTCCTTTTTCCTTTTCCTTTTTATAAAAAGCCTGAACACGTGCCAGCGCCGTGATCTCGGAATACAGCCTTTTCTTTTGTGCCATTTCCGTAATAACATGTTCTCCTAAGGTCTTTTTCCTTACCTGCTTGTATTTATCTCACCTTCTCCAACTCACCCCGCTCTAGCTAGTGAGAGCTCTCTCCTCCCTAACCCCGACGAAACTCACCGGAAAACAAAAACCGCCAATTTTAAAATTTCACCAGGTTCACTCCGTTTGTTCCCCAAGAAAATTTCCGGCGAAAACATCATTGCGAAAGCAACAGTTCTTCGAGAGCAGAGATAGCTGAGAGTAAAAATGACGTCTGGGACAAGAATGCCGACATGGAAGGAGAGGGAGAACAACAAGAAAAGAGAAAGGAGGAGGAGAGCGATCGCCGCAAAAATCTTCGCCGGACTAAGAATTTATGGTAACTACAAGCTCCCCAAGCACTGCGATAATAATGAAGTCCTCAAAGCCCTTTGCAGCGAAGCTGGTTGGACCGTTGAAGAAGATGGCACCACCTATAGAAAGGTAACTCTTAAACAACAACTTGTGGCTACTCTTGATTTTACTTGTGCAAGGAGTTGTATGTTGATGGGGCATAATGTGCACTTTAGCTCTTTATTTTGTACGACGATAACTTGCGCCGGTGGTTTCTGGTTATCGGTTTTTAATTAGATCTATATCTGATTGGTCCAAGAGTTGGAGCCGCACCTGATTTTGTCTTATTTTTAATTGTGTGCTAACGTGCACTGGTTGTATGAGAGAATAATAGCGAGAGTCGTGATGGAGAGTTGAGATTGTCTTAGTATAATCTACTTTTTCCCTGTTTGTGACCTTTTAGTTTTAAAATGCACGGAAGCATGGGATCAAAAGATTCGGTATGCTTCGATCTATTAGCGGGAACATGGTGGACAGGGGACTCCGAGAAAGAGCAGAGTAAACCTGGTCAGCATGTTCTGCACCAAATTGTTCTTCCCCTGTGAACAATATGACCCGTCGAGATTCCGTTTGATCCGAGGGCGTTTTCATCATTCAATCGTCTTTGATTTTTAATGCAACTGATTGTCTAATTTTGCATTTTCTAGTGAACCCAAATCTGTCGCTTTAGTTCGTTTTCATTTTAACTCGAAGGTCATTTGGGGCATTTCATGTTTCACTCTTGCGTGAGACGACTTGGTTTACTGGGTAGTCGGTGTTGACCTAGACTTAATTTGTTGCTTAATTAATGTTTGGTGTTGGAAGGTTGAAAAGGACTGTCTTCATTTTTCCCTCTTTTTTCTTTTTTTCTTTTTCTGGGTTTTGAATGGGGAAGGGAGATATCAAATCCTTGGATTCCCTTTTCGTGGAATGTTTAGTTTAGGAATATTTTAAGGGTATAAAGCGTGTTAAGACATAAGAGTGGTTAGGGGTTGTCTGTGTGTTTGATTATTGTAATGGGAACATGTGGGGGAAGATGGCGTGTCGTGGGTGCAGTACACTGATAACTTCATCTTTTGACATTAATTTGTCTTTAACAAAGTTTTTGTCGGGTTGCAATTACTCTAGTGCCCTTCGGTCTTCTCTTCTCCACTTGTTTTCAAGCCTTTGTGGCGAAGGTTCCTACTTATTGCTTGGTAAAGCAGGGAATTTTGGTATCTTAGCTATTAATGATATTCGTCTTATGAGAGGTGGGCAGGAGTCCTACCAAACTTGGAATGAGATCTGGGTAGGAATCAACTATTATCAACATGTCTGAAAATGCAAATTTAGCAAAACTTTGATAACGTCTTGTTCATCTTCTATTTCCAAAAGACAAGTTCAAATAAATACAAGTGGACACGTTTATAGTGGGCACAATTGTTGCCCATGGCATTTCACCAGACAACAATTTGTCATGTGAACTAGGCTTCCTATTACCAAACCTTTCAATCCCCATTTCTTACTCATCTAGTCTGACTTCTTTGCTATCAGACTACTTCCAAGTTTCAGAGCTTGCCATTTGCGCATGAAAAATTATTTTAAACCTTAGATATAGACATCTTTTCTGATCTCTTTTAATTTTTCCTTGGTTTGAATCAACTGATAAATGTGGTAATGAGGTTAGACGGAACTGATGCATTATCAATGGTTGGAGAGGCCATGGCTTAGGACACAGGAAGGAATGGAATTAAACCCCTGAGCTCAAGCCTTGAGGCTATTTGAGTTATCACGTGGGCTACTATCTCTAGTAATTCTAGAGAGACAAATGGTTGATTCTGCAAATAGAGGCGTTTATACATGAAGATATAACTCATTTCTTAATTGCACTGAGGAGTTAAGAGATTACTGGGTAATGCTTCCATGTTGGAAATTTTATGTTAATTGCCACGGTGGCAGTCATGCACTCTGAAAAATCTCCTTCAAATCTTTTGATTGTGATCAGGATGATACTTAACTCTTTAAGTTCGACTAGCTTGAAGGATAGAGTTGTTTTAGTTATTACAACTCTAGCTCCTAAATGCTGAATGTTGTTACAGAATCTTTCATGAGAAATTGAAATGATGTACATGAATTTGAGCTTTAGAGATTGAGGGCCTTGAAGTATTATTCAAGTGATTGTAAGATGTGAAGTAACCATGATCTTCAAACTGGCCAGAAACATACTTGTGAGGCAAACTGTTGCTTTTTTCATTTGGTTATCTGCATTATGTCACGTACCAGAATATCTGCCTAGTAAGCATATACAATTTGTGAATGATTTTACTCGCCCCTTAATTTGTTTGCATTTCTATAGGGATGCAAGCCTGTGGATCGTATGGACATTGTCGGAGGGTCTACTTCAGCTAGTACATGCTCATCATATCAACCTAGTCCCTGTGCGTCCTATAACCCAAGTCCTGCTTCATCTTCTTTTCCTAGTCCTGTATCATCTCGTTATGTTGCCAATGTCAGTTGCAATGCTGATGCCAATTCCCTTATCCCCTGGTTGAAAACGCTCTCATCTAGTTCTTCATCAGCCTCATCTAAGCACCCACATCATATTTATATTCACAGTGGCTCCATAAGCGCTCCGGTCACCCCTCCCTTGAGCTCTCCAACTTCCCGAACTCCCCGTACTAAAAATGACTGGGATGAACCAGCTGCTACCCCATCGTGGCTGGGACAGAATAATTCTTTCTTGCCTTCGTCAATGCCCTCCTCTACTCCACCAAGTCCTGGACATCAGGTCCTGCCAGATTCAGGATGGTTTGCTGGTATCCAGATTCCTCAAAGTGGACCATCGTCACCAACATTTAGCCTCGTCTCTCGAAACCCATTTGGCTTTCGAGAGGATGCATTGTCAGGTGCAGGGTCACGCATGTGGACTCCAGGGCAAAGTGGGACATGTTCTCCTGCAGTTCCTGCTGGGATTGATCAGACTGCTGATGTTCCAATGGCAGATAGTATTGCAGCTGAGTTTGCATTTGGTTGTAATGCAACAGGCGTAGTAAAACCATGGGAAGGAGAAATAATACATGAAGAATGTGTATCGGATGATCTTGAGCTCACACTTGGCAATTCTAAGACCAGGTAAATTGGTTATAGATCTAAGAATTAAGCTGTAGCAGGATCTTTGAAGCTCATATTTTGTCTCCAGATTTGATTGAAGTTGGAATGATTTTCTTTCCTTATATAGGTAGAGAGAACGGATAGAAGAGGCTTAAGTGAGAGTTAGCCATGGATCTGTTAATATGGCTTCTTCCTTCCCTGCATGCCTTCACGTGAATGACTGCATATTCTGCATGTTTTGATTGGCGTCTGTAGGAGCACCTGTTCATTCTTTTTCCTTTTTCCCCCATTGCTTTCAACAAAGAACCTCAATTTAGATTAGATATAGTTCTTGGCAGTGACTTCGCCCCTTCACTCCAATCCATCTGTTGCTTTTTTCCTTTCAATCTTTCTAGAAGAGTTCATTTATAGCTTGATACTCTGTATGGTGTAGGATTTGTGATTGGAATGGCATTTGGATTTCAAGAGCACCACTTCCTGTTTCATCTTCTGATTATTGTTATATTCGTTATGATATTATTACTTTCCCAATCTGTTACCATTGCCACCAATAGTCCTTGTTTACAGTTGCTTGCCTCGAATAATTTCAATACTGAGGGGATGAAAAGGCTAAAAAATATTGCAGAAGATAGGTAAATTTGGTGATGTAGAAATGGAAAATTTGCACATTGGTGTTGTCATGGGCTTATGGTGCCAAATATTAGTCAAGGAGAAGTAGGAATGGGAACAAGCACCAAACTCTGTAGACAAGGGCAACGTTTCTTTTCGTTTTTCACTCGATTGGTATCGCTCTTTTGTTGAAAAAGGGAGAAAGCAAAAACGAAAAAGTTTGGATCTGGAAAGAGCATCCAAGTAAATTGCGGTCATTTAAGAAAACACCACTTCTGTTGATGGTTCCACTTTCCACCCCTTTCTCCCTTAGAAACCGGCGCAATTAATGCTGTGAAGAAACCGCCACATTTAAAGATCCACTTCTGTTGATGGCCTTAGAAACAGGCGCAATTAATGCTGTGAAGAAAACGCCACATTTAAATATCTATCGGTAACACTTTTGAATTCCACGACTCCAACCAGTCACCTCTGTCCGAGACCGAGAGAGCCCAGTTAAGAATTGCTGCAGCCGCAGGATTTTTAGGCAACGTGGTAAGGAGTATATCTGATGGGGTGGGTTATTGATCGGCAGCCATAGACCCTGATTAGTGACAATACTCCCTTCAAGTGAACAGCCAACAAACGCTTCTGCAGAAGATATAATTATCGATATGTAAGCAGTTCTAAGACGTTCAGGTGGACCTCATGATGAGCTTCGTTTGAAAATTTCTTAGAAAATCCAAATGAAAAACATGGAATTGTAAAATATACAGGAAATGTTCTCAACCGTAAAGTGTCATGGTAGCTATGGTTGCAGCGACACCTTAGTGATTTTAAAACTAAAGGAAATTGCACAAACCACCAAAGTTACAAATATTATATCAGATTTTTATTTATAGTTTTTGTTAATCAAAGAAAAAATTGTCAATTGTTATTGTTTTGAAACGAGTGTCATGGTATGCTTTATTTATTACAATTTTCCTAAGTTGAATATTTTATTTATTCACATGATAAGTTTAATATATTTTAGATAACTTTACGTGTCTTTTTTGACTCGTTGTCATTTGTTTAATGTCGAATTGTGATAATGTTAAATTTTTTTAATCATACTTTGGATATAATTGAATATTGTGTGCTTATGAACTTACATTTCATAAGTCTAGGCATTACAATGTTTTTATTGATATTATTTTCTTCCAATAATAATCAAAATTTCTCTAAGATTCATATGAGCAATGAAACTATCCTATCTATAAGTTCATTGTTTGGTGGGATGCTTAAATTGATCAAAAGAATCCATTGAATATGATGAATCAATACAATGTTACTATCCTAAATTGAATGATACATTTGATTGTGACATTTAATATATTGCTTTTACAGGTGAATGTGTCCTTTTTTAATGCTCATTGGACTCTAACATTCAACAACCACTTTTATAAGATGTTGAAGAAAGAGTGAATAACATGATCTTGTCTTATATGTGTATTATTATTGCTCTTATGATTTTTATTCAGCTTTGAGCAATCTTTAATTTTCTGTCATCTTGAAGTTTAATAAGACAAATCACAATAATAAGTTGACTCTCTCGTAATAAATTCAACGATCTTAAAATTGGACATGGTCTTGAGAGATGACTTTCTGACTAAACCTATTATTGAGAGTTTTGCTAATGATAAAAGTTTTATAATGATCGGGGGTACTCAAATCGGTTATAATGATCATGAGTTATCAACTAGAGGAGTTTATATATGATAGCATCCCAAATATTGAGAGTGCTAAGGAATTTTTTGAAGTCATCGACAATAAATATAATATTTTCAAAAAAGAATGAGAAAAATGAGCTCTTAAACATTATGCATACTACTATGTATGATGGTGTTAGTGAGATTATAAAGTGATAAGTGCTAGTTACACTATGTTTTTGGCATGCTTTTAAGAATATTTTATTTTTATTTTGATGGCTCCTATAGGATTTGGCATTTAATTTTCCTTATATTTTGATTTTAGGTTTGACATTAACATGGACCCATTTTCTTAAACACAACAATAACACAGTATAGCGTCCCACCTTGCTTCACCTGTGTTGTGTTTCTTAGAGAGTTTTCCATATGATCAAACACACCTTAAATAGGTACTTGTGTTCTTCAACGTTACACATATGTGTGTTTATATTCATACCTTCAAGACTCGTATTCTGAAGATGAACCTTTGAACATATGATTTACGGTGTTACTAATGCAATATGGGCTAAACACTGGCAAGGCCTACGTATGTTTTGGATCCATATTATAGTGATTTGTTACAAAAATTTTAGAAAGAGATGTTAAGCAACACAACACTAACATTATCCCCTGCTAAACCCATGTTAGCAGTATCTTCTACACAAATTTTGGGGTTTGTGGTACAAAAAGGATAAAGAGGGCCATAAGTCAAAAGGGAGAGAAAAAAAAGCTAAATTAGAGCGTTTTAGAACAAGATATTAGGAACTTTGGAGAAAGAAGGAGATTCCATTAAGGTTTAATTATGAAATTCAACATTTCTAGATTCATAAGAATGAGCTCTTGTGTTTTGTTTTGTTCCTTGTTTGTTGTTGGTTTTCATTCTAGTATGAACTAAATCTCTCGTTAAGGTTAAGATGCAACTTATGTGGGATATCTCAACTATTAATACATGATTAGTTATTGCTTAGATTGAATTTGTTCTCTTTAATCTTGATTCTTGAATTTATGTTTGACCATCATGAATTTAATCTTAGAGATTGTATGAAGGACTAAAAGGAGAATTATAATTCATACACTAAGAAAATAAACATTTTAGATTTAAAGATAGGGATATCTTAGACTATTGTAGTAACTAATATATTAACTACTCTAAATGAATTTGATTAGGTTAATCGTGCATTGAGAGGTGGTAATTACTTAATTAGATATACATGTGTAACTGAGAGAGAGAGCATAGATATCTTAGGTTAATAGCATTTCAACACTTATAAATAATTTTTCTTATTAATTGAAATTCCTTATAACTGAACCCTAAAACCCTAACATTTTATCATGTTAATTTTTCTTGATAGTTAATCACCTTACTTTAGTTAGTTAAGTAATTTAATTACTTTTAATTAAATCTTGTTTGATTTAATTTTATTGCTTTGCTATTATTGACAAACTTAGTAGTTAATTAGTTTTCATAGAATGATAGGTTACTTAGAATACTCTATATTTAAGCTTAATAAATTTGATTATATACACTTGCAAATAAAAGTAATCAAGTTTTTAGCGTTGTTGTCAAGGAATATTTTAATTACTATTTTGTTAATTTTATCTTTCTTTCAATATTATCTTCCTTCATTGATTTCAGGCAATTGATAAGAGATAGAAGATTCAGAAGTGCAAACATAGATGATTTACTTCCTATTGACCCTAAAATCAAGTGGACTTGTAGACAAAATTATAGAAGAAGAAGAAGAAGAGAGAAGGTCACAACTTAGAACCATATTGGAAACATTAATAATGATGGTGGCAACAATAATATCATTGTTGGTGTTGGGGAACAACAGCTACCTAGAATTCATATAAGGAACATTGAGATTCTTGTCATTATTATTAATCTTTCATAAATTAGGTTGAGTTAGAGGAAAAGGAATTACGAGCTCAAACAAGTCCATCTTCCCTTATTGCTTACTTTTAATGGATTACTTGGGGAAGATATAATCACTTTCATTAAATAATTTTATTTTATTATCTAGAGACTTCCTTAGAATGATCTTACTGAAGATGAGTTGCGAATGATATGTTTTCCCTGTTACGCTAGAAACGACCAATGACCTTGTTTCTTTTAATTGATATGGACTCATATAAGTATTGGACCATGTATACTATGCCTTTATGATGTGTTTCTTTCCTTCGTATAAGACCGCTAAGCTTAGGATGCAAAATTCAAAGTTTTGTGTAAAATGAGGGATGAGCATTCCATAAAGCTTAAGAGAGTTATGGTGTGAGATCCCACATCGGTTGGAGAGGGGAACGAAGTATGCTTTATAAAGATATGGATACCTCTCCCTTACAGACACGTTTTTCATAGCCTAATGTACCGGATCCCATCGGAACTCAGAGGTTAAATGTGCTTGGATGAGAGTAGTTCTAGGATGGGTGACCTCCTGCGAAGGCCTCAGGAAAAGCAAAACCGTGAGGGCCTGGCTAGGTCAAGGCCCAAAGCGGACAATATTTGTAAGTGGATGATCTGGGATGTTACAAGTGGTATCAGGGCTGGTACCCGAATCGTTGTGCTAGCTAGGCTGGACCTTAAAGAGGGCAGGGCCCTAAGGGGGTGGAGAGTGTGAAATCCCACATCAGTTGGAGACGGGAATGAAGTATGCCTTATAAGGATACGGATACCTCGACGTGTTTTCCATGGCCTAATACACCGGATCCTATCGGAACTCCGAGGTAAAATATGATTGGGTGATAGTAGTTCTAAGATGGGTGACCTTATGGGAAGGCCTCGGGAACAGCAAAACCGTGAGGGCTTGGCTGAGCCAAAGCCCAAAGCGGACAATATCTGTGAGCGGGTGATCTGGGATATTATATGGAGCTTTGCTTGGCCAATATCTACATCATTAATATTCATTACAATTGATAATTTTTATATAAAGGTCTTACTCTCACATATCAGACCTTAATTGATACTATTGCAGGAGGAACTATCTCTATTAAAATTGATGAGGAAGTCAAAGACATCATTAAAACCTTAGCCACGAAATTTTCAACTAAGGTTGTAAAAGGAAAATCAAAAGCTTCTCTTTATGAGGTCCATGGGTCTGTAAACTTCGCATTTTAACTAGAGAATATTTCTAAATAGATGAAGATGATGAATCAAAATATAGGTAGGTCCATGGGTCTGTAAACTTCGCATTTTAACTAGATAATATTTCTAAATAGATGAAGATGATGAATCAAAATATAGGTGATAGGGAGGCATAATATATGTGTAGTATATATGGACATTCTTTTCCACGCATTTATAAATGTGGAGCATACCTCAAATTACTATGAAGATGAAAACTACATGGTTGCCTATGGGAGAAAACTAGTCATCAATAATGATACTTTTTTCTAATACTTACAATCTTAGGTAGAGAAGCTACCTAAATTTCTCTTAAAAGGAGCAAAGAGCTAGAGTAGGCAAACCTATAGGATCACCTAGGTTATTATAACAAAGACCCTATTTCAACTGTTACCATCTTTACGGGACATACGGATGGCAAAGATGCTCAAGAAATATATGTCTTCCATCGATACAAAGTTGAATAACTTGGGAAAACCTGAGTGTCATATGGGCTGACTTAATAAGGTGTGTCAATCAAATTTTGTTTCTATTCATAGTTTAGAGATGCAAATGAAACATTCAACCTAGATGGTGAGTGAAAGGTCAAGGCAAGCTTCCTAATAATGCAGAGGTAAATTCAAATAGAGGGTGTTAGCCCTCATATTGAGGAGTGAAAAAACACTTGATGTTGCAGCCATTAAAGAAAAAGAATTGCAAAAGTTAGACAATCCTAGGGACAAAGATAAGGAGGTGGAAATTAAAGGCTATACTTAGTGAACAGTAATGACACCAATGACAGTATCATCTATATTTAGCACTATTTTGAAGTAGAAGCAACAACCCTCTGTCACCCACTCCATACCCTCAAAACTTGAATAAATTCCTAGATATTTTATGAAGTTGCACATCAACATCCCATTTGTTAAAGTACTAGCTCAATTGCAATCCTATACAAATTTTCTGAAAGAAATCATCTCCAACAAAGCCAAACTTGAGGAGTATGTTGTGGTATCTTTAATTAAAAAGTATGATACATATTTATAAAACAAACTACCTCCAAAGTTAAAGGATCCAGAGAGTCTTATTATTCTATGTCATTTTGGTGCTTCTATTATTTATAAATGCTTTATGTGATCTAAATGTAAGTATTAAACTTACGCTTTCGTTTCTTTTCAAGAAGTTTGGAATAAGAGAGCTCAATCCTATAATTACATCACTCCAACTAGCTAATAGGTCTCTTAGGTACCCAATTGGAGTAGTAAAAGATATATTTGTCAAAGTAAGAAAATTATTTTTTCATGTAAATTTTTTGATAATGGACATAAAGAATGACACTAAGGTTCCCATCATCTTGGAGAAGCGATTTATGGCTACTAGAGGGGCACTGATTGATATGCCTAATGGTAGGTTAACAATGAGGGTGGGAAATCAGAAGGAGTTCAACATTTTCAAGGCCTTAAAATGGCATGTCTTTAGTGACACTTATTATAGGATGGACATTATTGATTCTATGATGTATGATCCTTTAAAAACATGTTTAGCTTTAGGACTTAATGAGTAAGTGGAGGGCCCTAACTTTCTTGAGAGTGCTTTTAGGTTGAAGGAGAGGGATATAAAAGCCAAGTTTCTTTGGTTTTCGAGGACTTAGGAGAAGGATAGCCTAAAACCCTACCACTTACCTAATAAACATTTAGGCTTGATTTAAAACAATTACCTTCTCACTTACATTATGCATATTTAGGAGAAAATAGTATATATCATATTATTATTCCTTCTTCTCTAAGTTTTATATAAGAAGATAAGATGGTTATAAAATCTAAGGAGCTCTTGGATACACAATTTAAGGTATCACTAACATAACACGAGATAAACACAAAACTATGTCTTGAACTCACATTAAAGATGATTTATTAAAGAAATTTCTTAAAAAATTATAAGTAATATGATATCAATACTGCCTTAATTTAGAATTATGTTTGATTTTTGTTAGTAGTATCTTTTACAAAAGTTATAGGTTTTTATGGTATAAAAAGGATAAAGAGGCCAAGAGTCAAAGAGAGAGGAAAATGGGACTAAATTATGCATCTTGGGATAAGATAGGAGGAACTTCAGAGAAAGAAGGAGATTCCATCAAGATTTAATAAAAAACATCAAGATTTCAAGATCTATGAGAATGAGCTCTTGTGTTTTATTTATTTTTTTAAGAAATGATAAATTGAATTAAGCTTTAGAAGGCAATCAAAGTGTACCAGTTCATATGAGCTAGGAAATAAAGAAGTACAATGTGAGAAAATCATAAATGATAAAGGGTTTGCTTTAGGACATTACATAATGCTACCCTTAATGAACTGCAATTTACACATTTCCAATTGCTATTTAGATATTCCATATCTTGAAATTTGTGTTTGTAGATGTTGATATGGTTTCTAATGTGTTGTAGCAGTTCGTTGTAGAATTGTTCATTGCTTAGGCTCTTATCCTAGAAAATTCTATTATTTCTCTCGTCCTAAATAGTTATGACCATGAATGACAATTTTAAGCAAAAATACCACTTGATTGTTTTGTTTGAGTGTTTGATAATAGGGCACCAATTAACCTATTCTTCAAGTTGTTCCAACCATTTGGAGTGGCAAAAGTATGACATCTGTGCAAGATCTCCATATTTCTGTAAAAAAATCATATTGAAAGTATAAACGATCTATACTCTCTTTAGCCTTTTTACAGAGGATACACCAATTTGTGAGATTCAGATGCTTAGCTAGCTTATCCGCAACTGGTAGTTTATGCTTCATTGCTAGTTATAATGTGATAAAGCCTCAAGGTTGATGGTGATTGAACCATACTTTTTTGGTCCATTGAAGTGTGTCCAAATTGCCTTGAGGGACCTTCTTGTAGGATTGATTGGTAAAGATGCCATTACTAGTGTGTTTCCTAATAGGGCTATCATTTTCAGTGTTGATGGAGGTTTGGAAAATTTCTTATTTTAAGGAGTTGGGGATTAATGTTTGCCTGAAGATATCCTTCTTGGAGAGTGCTTCAGCAACTGAACATTCTTGTTGGACTAGTTGTTTGAGGGTTGAGGCAGTTCCCAATTTCTCCAAAGGACCTGTTGATAGTCAGTTATCTTGCCAGAAGCTTTTTGATTTGCCATTTCCAATGAGGCAGATGAAATCAGATCTGAATTTTTCTCTCTTCTTAAAGATGGCTTTCATTGTTGATGAAGCATAGGTTTTTATATCCAAGTTCCAAATGCTATTGTTTTTTATGAAGAAATTGCGAATCCACTTACATTATAAAGCCTGCTTATCAGTTAAAAGCTTTCATAGCCTTTTGGTGAGCACGACAATGTTCATTATTTTGAGAGTGATTATATTAAGAGCACCATTGTCCTTTAGGACACATACAAGTATTTTCTTCCTTGTTTATTGTTGAATTTTTTGTTCTATTATGAATTAAATCCCTAGTCAGGGGTAAGGATGTAACTTATATGGGATATTTCAATAATTAATGCATAATTAGTTATTGCTCATATTAAATTTATTCTTTTTGATCTTGATTCTTGAATATATGCCTAACCATCATAGATTTAATTTTAAGGATTATATGAAAGACTGAAAGGATAAGTAGAATCCATGTATTGGGAGAATAAGTACTCTAGATCTAGAGATAGAGATATCGTAGGGTATTATGATAACTGATAAATTAACTGTTTTTAATAAATTTCATTAGGTTAATTGCACATTGAGAGTTAGTAATTGCATAATTCGATACATATATGTATATATATAGTGGTAAGAGAAGTGGCTAATATGTAAAATTAAGCCAAATTGATGGACAAACCTTGTTTAAGTTGATTCTAGCTAAGTATAAAGAAGAGTTAGTTGTGAACATGACCTCCTACATGTTCGTGTATCAACTCGTGTAATTTGCTTGGTAACATAAAGGCGAGACATAGTCTCTAATATGAGTATAAACTATAACATGTACTAATTTGTAAATTTATAGTGTGATCTACAGTTTTTAACCATAAGTGTGGCCTGTACTGTGTCTTAATTAGTAAGTTCATCAGGGGATTCACAATCTTCAACCATAGGTTTGACTTAGACTGTATCTTGATTAAAAAGTTAACAAGAGGTCTATAGTCTTTAATTACGAATGTATCCCAAACTTTGCTTTATAATGCTTAAATATCTATATTTAATACAACTTAGCCCACATATGTGGCCCAAACCATGCCTAATTGAAATCTTTGTTTTTGTTTAAGTATTGAAATCCTAACTTTGTGATTTAGTATCAAAGGTCTATTTCTTTTTCAGTTAGATATATCATATCATTAACACAAGCATAAAAGTTTTCTCTTTAGTTCAACTTTTCAAACTTATTAAGTTACTTGTTTGTGGCATTCAACGCATCTTACAATCTTAGTAATATTTCTTCACAACAACCGGTTAAGATTCTTTTATACTTTTTTTTATATAATCATTAGTCAACATTCTATATTTAAATCTAGTTTTAATTTCTTTGGGGCTTGATTATTAATCAAGTATGTCTGGATTCAAGGTTTCATCTTTAGGGTTGACACAGTTTGGTATTAGAGTTTTAGTTCTAAAATTAAGTTATATCAATCTTTTATTTGTTCTTATTTCTTGTTCTTGTTTTTCTTGATTCCTTCTTTATTTTTCTTTTACATTATTTTTTCTTTTTCTTGCATCCATTAATTCCTTCATTATTTCCTTCCTACATTTTTCTTCACATCTTTCTTTCTGTTCAAATATGTTTATGGAGTCTATAAAAAATTATTAGGAAAGCAAAATTTCCATTGTTATACTTTCCTAACTTTTTTTGGAAAATTAAAATTTCATTATAATAACTATAAATTTTGTTGAAAATGTTCTTAAAATATTTGAAATTCAAGAGTATTGTCCACGTAACACTTTGACTAGACTTTATATTCTATTGCAATTATTCGTAATCTTTAAAATTCTTTTATTTTGTTTTTATTGTTAGCTTCTTATTTGTCCTTGCTTTCACCAAGATTTGAGATTGAGTTTTGGTTAGTTTGATAAAGATCAAAAGAGAAAAAGAGCGTTAAAGGTAAGAATATATTAATAACATCAACAGAGAAAACCTAGAAATTTAAAATAAAACATGATTAAATCAAGTGATGTTAAATACTAAAAACAAACAAGGGAGTGCTGTAAGGTTATTTCTAACATTCTTTGAAGGCTAAAGCATGTTTGATTATGACATAGTTATGCTTTAAGTTATGTAACAATAGTTTGAATGTAAGCATATGATGTTTGGCAATGTTAGAGATTGATTAGAGTTATAAGATACTAACAAAGTTGATTTTTAAAGGGTACAACCACCACAAATTCCTAATACACATCAACAAAAAAGGTGAGTGCTTTAAGATGATTTCTACGATGGAGAAGAGGGAGATGATTTACTTAATGATTACTAACCACTAGGAAATAATATAAGCAGATTTTCACATGAAGGTGATTGGTAAGATAAAGACCATAAAAGGAAGCCTAGATAAGACAACAACCTTGGGAACATTAAAATAAATATTGCTTCATTTTAAGGGAGAAATGACCCTCAGGCCTACGTAAAATGGAAAAAGAAGATGGAGTTGATTTTTTACTACCACCATTACATCAAAGGAAAAAAAGGTAAAACTCACTATTTTTGAGCTTACTAACTATATTATTATTTGGTGGGACCAATTTGTGATAAATAGGCAAATGAGTTATAAGAGTTCTATAGGTAATTTGGAGGTTATGAATGTGATCATGATGAGGCACATTATCCCTAATCACTAGTGTAGGGATTTGTTATAAAAGTTTAAATGTCTCAATTAGGGGCCAAAGAGTGTATAGGAGTATCACAAGAAGATAGAGATTGTCATAATTCAAACTAATGTAGAGGAGGATCGGGAAGCCACCATGACTAGGTTTCTAATAAGTTTGAATAGTGATATTGCTATTATGGTAAAACTATATCATTATATGGCCATAAGTATGAAAAGGCAACTAAAAAGAAAGCACAATTGTTCACAATAGAATTCTAATTCATCCTTGTAAAAATCAAGCTAGAAAAGGGGGAACAAACTGTTCTTAAAGGCAAAGTGAAGGCAAATTTGAAACTCAAACTTGTTGTTGGATCCCGTTCCTGAGACCCAACTCTTAACTAACGAATCATCGAAAAACAAAACGGTGGTGAAAACGGAAGCCAAAGAATCACAAAGCGAAAGACAAAGCGAACGAAATCCGAAGAAAACAAATCGGATCAAAA
>JAOTBA010000002.1:18680778-18699938 GCA_025629845.1 Erythroxylum squamatum | reverse complement strand
TTTTGCAAAATGGTCCCTGGCCCTTAATTTTTTTTGCGGATTGGTCCCGAAATTTCGGGTACCGGCCGGTACCGCCGAAACCGACCGAAAAAGGCCGATACCAAGCGGAATTAAAATCCGGTATATATAACGTCGTACCGGTTCCGGTACACGGCCGGTACGGTACGAAATCCATTACATTGTTTCTACTTCAAAAGTGCTTTTGAAGTTTGCAGCCAAACACCCCATTTTTTCTCGAAAATAACTTTTGCGGTAGAAAAAAGTACTTTTGTAGTCTCCAAAAGCTGAACCAAACAGGCACTAATTATAATACTAACACTCTTGATATTTTCTTACCTAGTATTTTTGTTTCTTTGTTACAAAATTTCTAAGATTTAGTCTCAATATTGTTTCTAGCAATTTACCACTAATAAGGGAATAGAACATTAAATTGTTTTTATACTTAGCATGACCATTCCTAATTTGCATCCAGGTATCACTATTGAAACAGAGGGTTAATTTCAAATTCATATTTAAATTAAGATAGGTCCTGAAGAATTAAAGCAATTGTTAATATGAATGTTGCATCATTTAAAAATAATCATAAGAAATGAATTATTCTTAATATAATATAATATAAGAGATAAAGATAATTGTTATCGAGTATTATAAATTGTTATATATTTATTTTGGGAATAAAAATAGTTAGAATATTCATTTCATATCCAATATCAATATTTAATTCATATTTTCAAATTTCCTTTTCAAGAAATTTATGTTGACTTCTTAATAGATTTAAAGTAGAAGGAAAACACATATACCCATTTAATGGTTAATGCTGTTTTTCTTTTTATTCATAGGGAAGCAGAACATGTATACTACTTTTTTTCTTTTTCTTTTGTTAAATTTTTGCGATAATAGTCGGAATGAAATCAGAACTTGCTTCCTACTCAGTAGTTGATGAAAGTAGAACTGATAGTATTGTGAAATAACAGCTAGTCTAGGGTTTTTTTATACATGAAATTAAAACATTGGTGTTGATTTGACCTTTGAGCACAAAAGGGAAGAACCGGAAACAGGAAAGCCAAACTCCACCCTTCTTTGGTACGCTTTTTCTTTTTCTTATGCTTTTTCTTCTCCATCTACTCTATTCTGATTGTCGAATCTACGCTGTTTCTCCCACTTCAGCCTTATTGCTACATTTCCTGTTTCTCGTTCGAATCCACGCTATTTCCTCTTCGAATCGGGATTTCACCTTTGTATGGAATGTCTGTATCTTGTTGAATGTTGTCATGAACCTTTAGTAAACTAGTTTTGTGGCTTAAGTTAATTATTCTGCTGTTTAGTCTCATTTATGCTGTGTTATAATTAAAACTCTTTTTTGGTTCTCCAGATTGTTTCGAGCGTTAATTAAGGTTGCCCAAATGGCTGGTGGTTAGTATCTCGTCTTCTATTCAATGCGTGGATTGGAAACCGCGAGCTTTATCTAAATGGGTGTATTTCTAATGATCTGTCCCCTCTCTCATACTAGGTGGGAAAAAAAAGGAGGTGAAGAAAGAGACCCGGTTAGGACTTTCCTTCAAAAAAGACGACAACTTTGGAGAATGGTATTCTGAGGTATATATTAATTATGTCATCTTTGCTTTCTAATTTTTCAGTGCTTCATCTATCTAAATTTTGGAATTTAGGGATATATCCTGTTCTTGGAAGTGGGTAGGTTGAAAGAGGTTCTTGTTTTCTGCCCCTGTTTTTTCCTTGTGAAATAGAGTCTTATTATCTGACAACAGAATGGGTCTTATTGCACCTATTACTTGGTTTAGTGTGTGTTAATAGGATATTTACTGTGAAATTGTACTAAACACGATGAACAATACTTGGTTCAAACTCCTTGTATGATGTACTTCCCTGATCTTGTGGTATATGACATTTTGCAATGTTCTACATTTGTTAATTAGCTTTATTTTTGCTTTTTTAGGTGGTTGTCAATGGCGAGATGATTGAGTACTATGATATATCTGGTTGTTACATTCTGAGGCCATGGGCAATGTCAATTTGGGAGACCATGCAAGTAAGTTCACACTTTGTCTGAGTATTTTAACATTTTATTTCTGATTTTGTTATTCTCCATGCCATTAGATTTCTTTTGGTTGATTTTCTGATAGGGTCTGGATGTTTTGTAATACGTCAGTTCAATGATGCTTGAGTGATCAGATACTTCACTGGTTTTTTCTGTATTTAAAAATCTGCTGGCTGTTTTTTTTCTTTTCTTAGCAATTTCATGGTTTTCTGTTGCAGCTTATAATAATTGTGCATTAACTAGTGGTGGAGATAATTTACTTTTCCTGTTATGTCAATATGCAGACATTCTTTGATGCAGAAATCAAGAAAATGAGGATTAAAAACTGCTACTTTCCCCTCTTTGTGTCATCCAATGTCTTGGAAAAAGAGAAAGATCACATTGAAGGCTTTGCTCCAGAGGTTAGAAATAATTGTTATTTTCTTGCCACATTTTGTTTTGGAAGCTTTCTTTTGTGAACTGTTCAAGGATGCTTCAGTAGTTGAGAGATACCTTGTTACTATCCTCGGATCGTTTTGAGTTGTGTGCAGTGGACTAATTACATTTAACATAGACATTTAGACAGGGAAATAGCTCATAGGAGTTGAACTGTAGAAACAGAGTTCTGATATATATATTTTTCCAAATATGTTGGTATTGATGTTCAATGTTAGAAGTTGTCCACTTTCATGGCACACAAATGGGAACTGAACTATTTTGACAACTTTATGGCTTGCTCTTTCTTCAATTTAGGTCGCCTGGGTGACAAAATCTGGGAAATCTGATTTGGAAATTCCTATTGCGATTCGTCCAACTAGTGAGACAGTCATGTACCCCTATTTCTCTAAGTGGATAAGGGGACACCGGGACTTACCTTTGAAACTTAACCAGTGGTGCAATGTTGTTCGTTGGGAGTTCAGCAATCCTACTCCATTTATTAGGTATGATATTTTTGAAATCAGGTCATACTGAACTTCTGGTTTATATTTTTCCATATGCTTTTGGTTTAAGTAATGTTTTTTACGCTTTATCTTTTGGGAAATGCTTTTTTTAAAGGTTTATAGCCATTATGTATTAGGTATCTTTTTGTCATGAGGATGCTTGGATTGATACTTGATGTTGATTTTATTGAAGTAAATATTTTTGAACTTTTCTGATGAGATATAATAACCACCGGTTGCTCTCAATGGTGCACATTTTCCTTACGTTTGGTTTAGTTGTTCCATTACTTGTTTACAGGATATTCTACAAATATCTTGATATATGCATCTTCCCCCTTCCATATTCGTGTGCTTGAAATACTTCACAACATACTTTGCCTTTTCAGGAGCCGTGAGTTCCTTTGGCAGGAAGGGCATACTGCTTTTGCAACAAAGGCAGAAGCTGATGAAGAGGTATATGACTCAGGCATTCAGCTCATTCCTTTTGTACTGGTGACTATATTTTCTGTCTTGTTGTATTCAACTTACAAAGTTCCTAAAAAAAAATCAGTTCACTAATTTTAGAAGAGCCTATCACTTGATAAATTAAGCTAGTTCTTTTATTTATCTCGACACATTGAAGTAAATCATAGAACCTTTAGAGCTTGAAATTGCATATATGTTCAGTCCTTTTTAGACAATGACTTTCATCAGATATCATTTCTACTTCCAGTTTTTGTTGAAATTTTTTTTTGCTTTATTTGTTTGATTGAGTTTCTATTTTTGGTTTTCATTTTTCTGTTTCATTGAGTTCCATGACCCGAGATCTATTTTGTTCTCATTATATTCTTTCTTACCTCAAAACTGATTTCCAACCACAGCTTCTGTCGACTGTAAATCATAATTCTTATCAAAGCATAATAATCATGTTCTTCAATTGACCACGTGGTGAAACTTTATTAGTTAGCATAAGCTATTTTCTTGTTAATAGGAAGGCTCAAAGAATCATACTTAAAACACTTCGTTTTCACTATTACCCAAGATTACAAAAACCAAAGCCAAAAATCCGAAATGAAACTTAACAGTCCTTCAGCTACTTGGTTTTGTTTCTTTTCACCATAAACCAGTTTGTCAGTCTAACTGTTTATGCTCTAACTTGTCAGTGTTTACTTCTATATATTGTAGATGATATATCTGGATTTGGATTACTCAACATTCAGATTTTTTTTCTGATTTAAAATCATTCCTATGTAAAAGGTGCTTCAAATATTGGAGCTATATAGATGCATATACGAGGAATTCTTGGCTATTCCTGTTATAAGGGGTAAGAAAAGTGAGATGGAAAAGTTTGCTGGTGGACTTTACACAACAAGTGTTGAGGTATTTAATGTACTTATGAATTACGTTGGACTTAGAGATTTATAATCCATTTATATATTGATGCAATTGATGTAATGCTAGGCATTTATTCCTAACACTGGACGTGGAATACAAGGCGCAACTTCTCATTGTCTGGGGCAGAATTTTGCAAAAATGTTTGAGATAAACTTTGAAAATGAGAAGGGAGAGAAGGGCATGGTCTGGCAGAACTCTTGGGCATACAGCACCAGAACAGTAAGTTCATGGTTTCTTTTGACTCGGGGTTAGAAGTGCCATTATGATCCAGGACTTGTCTTATTGTAATTAATAAGTCAGTTTTCCCCATTCAACTTTATTGGTTCATATTTGTTTTTGGCCCAAATTTATAAGTACCTGCAGACACTGTTAGACTTGCTTAGATGTACATTATTGATTAATGCATCTTCAGGGAAAACATTTGAATAATTATGTTTGTGACAACTTACCATTGCATTGCTACTTCCATCTTCTCTAATATATTTTTTTTATTCTGGTAGATTGGGGTAATGGTGATGGTTCATGGAGATGATAAGGGTTTAGTGCTGCCACCTAAAATAGCATCGGTACAAGTCATTGTGGTTCCTGTGCCTTACAAAGATGCTGATACTCAAGGAATCTTTGATGCATGTGCTGATACTGTGGATGCATTGTCTAAGTCTGGTATTCGTGCTGAGGCAGATTTCAGAGAAAATTATTCACCTGGTTGGAAGTATTCTCACTGGGAGATGAAAGGTGTTCCTTTAAGGATTGAAATAGGTCCAAAAGACTTGGCAAATAATCAGGTGCTGAACCCCATGTTTTTCTGTGCTCTATTACAGCTTGTATGGTGGTAATTTTATGGTGGAACCTGATTTGATTGTAAAATTAGAATCCGTTGTAGAACTAATTAACTTTATTCTTGTATGGTTTAAATTTTGATTTAAGAGAAGTAAATTGTTGTCTTGTTGGATAAGTGATAGACTCAACTGGTTCTGATGCAATTCCTGCTATATTTTTAAATATAGTTAATATTGGGATGAGGGGTTTTGGAGACCTATGGTGTGTATGTGAGTCAGACTGCGTGAATTAATTTCTTGCAAGTCTGGCTGATATCCATTCATCTAATTGAATAGACCACATCCTAATCCAAATAAAGAAAGCCAAATAAACAAAGAGGATGAACAACATTCAACCAGTTGACTACCTATATTTTGTATGCTGTAAGACTTGTTTTCTCTTATATAAAAGGACTATGTAATGCCATCTATAATATAATTTCTTTTTTACAGGTACGAGTTGGTCGCCGTGATAATGGAGCAAAAGTGGATATAAGTAGGGTTACTTTGGTTGAGCAAGTGAAAGATTTGTTGGATAATGTACAACAAAGCTTATTCAATACCGCCAAAGAAAAGCGAGATGCTTGTGTTCAAGTTGTGAAAACTTGGGATGAGTTCAAGGAGGCTCTTAGCCAAAGGAAAATGATCTTAGCTCCTTGGTGTGATGAAGAGGTAAGATAAGTAATGAATTATACATTTTGCTAAGTTGTTGAAATCCTTCTGCTACCAAATTTCTTTGTTTAATGGTTCTTTTGATTTGTATTCTCAAAGTTCTTTTTGCAATGTGTTTTGATAAATGACACTCTTTTTTAATGTAACGGAGGGAATATCATTGTTGAAATGTTGTTTTGATTTTCTTTTCTATTTCACTGTTATAGATACTGAGTTTCAGAACTATGAACGCCAGTTGCTTGATCTGCAGTGAACTTATATGAGAGAAAACCAACTAATTTGCTAGATATTTATGCTTATATTTCTTTTTGGTGTGATACACCGAACATTTTATTTATTTACTATTTTTTTTGTTTTATTGATTCTAATGTTAATTGCTTTTCTGCAATTGATCTTGTGTAGGCATGAAGCTAGTAACAAATTTTATTGGGTGTTAACTTTGTGCTCATTGAACTCCTATTGTTATGTTGCAGGAGGTGGAAAAGGATGTGAAGGAACGGACAAAAGGTGAAATGGGTGCAGCCAAGTCCCTTTGCAGCCCATTTGATCAGCCAGAGCTCCCTGAAGGTATATGAAGCTCAATCTTATCGAAATTGGTGGTCATGATATGCTGAAAATTCAGTCTCATTGTTCCTTCAAATTTGCGCATTTTATTTCATTTGGCTTTTGCAGTTGTCTAAGTTCCAACTTGGTATTTAGGCATAATTGTCAAATAGTAATGAGTATGTAATTGTGTACCTTGATTTTGCCCTGTTCTGCCGGTAGTAGCATGCCATTAACATCAAAACACTTGCTGTGCTAAATATTTTCAGGTACAAAATGCTTTGCATCAGGAAAGCCTGCAAAAAAATGGACATATTGGGGCAGGAGCTACTAGGAGGTTGAGTTGCAATATCCTTCCTGGTCTTGTGCATGCACTTTATTGCAGATGCTTGTATACAATTAATCCCAGAAATTTTTTTGGGGCATACAGATTTTTTACTCAATTGAAACTGTAATTGTTCGTCAATTTTGATTTTATGCTATCGTATGTTATTCCACTGATTTGAGATTTTGTTTCTCTCTCCGAATTATGTCATCGATGACAGATGCCCTATTTTCAATTATGCTGGACAATCTTTTATTTCAGATATTTGTATAAGAAATATTTAGTTGTTTCATGTCACTTTTTGTGTAAAGCTTAAAATCTTATTGGTTAAAATTGCACGAAGAGTATAGATGCTTTTGAGGTATATTGACGTCTCTTTGCATTTAACCATAATTTTAAAACCCTTTCAGTGTTTGATGGTTTTCATTTAGTTCCTGTCATAAATTTGGGTTCTGAAAATTTTTAATTTTGGAGTCCGGACGTCAGAGCAGTATGATACTTGAATTTCAGATTTTAACAAGTTAATTGTCTTGCAATGGCCTGCAAGTCTTTACAGGTATTGGTGGGAAGCTTTTGCAATAGATGTCAATAGAAGAGGAAATAGAGAAATAGATAGATGAACCCAGGTAGAGAATGCTAGTGTTTCGGACTTTTTTTTTTTTTTTTTTGATATAGTGTTTCGGACTTTATTGATAGGAAAATAAGTTAGGATTACCCCATGCCCCTCGTACCTCACTCGTAACCTATTATACCCAACACCTTTGTTAGAGAATCCTAACTATCGTGCCCCCTCATTCTTTTAGGTGGAACTAGCATTCTAACGAAAAACAGTCTTCAGCCTCTCGTAAAGCTAGCTGTTGGCACCTTTTTCCTTTCATATTGAGTGCGAGTTGGAGGCTTAACAATATGGCCCCTAGGTAAGGTGGGAAACTGTCGGGCAATTGTATGATAAGGCACTCGTGATGCTTCAAATTCTAAAAGATCCTTCCATTTAACAAAAATCTTAGTTGCAGCATTTGGTTTTCCTTTAGTTGGTGAAAAATTTGCCTCCAGATTGTATTTAATAGGGCTTATATTTTGTTTTTGTCTTATTTTAGCTCTCCTGTGAAGAAGAAACAAATTCAAGTAAGTTGGAGCCAAGTTGAAGAAGCTTTGACATGATTCTAGATGACCATATATATAACATAGATCCATTTTCAAAACACGATTCAAATATGGGCCCATGTTTTTTTCTTTTTTTCTTTTTCCTTTGAGAGTGCCATACGAAAAACAGAGCCTAAACTTGAACCCCTTGCTCCTAGCCTTCATACATATATGCCCAAGATGAATCCTTAGATATGTGAAGAACATGAGATTAATATGAGTGTTAAAATCTATCCTGGATGAGACGCTTTGAACATTTTTCATGAGAATAAAGGGAAGCTTTTAGGTTATGTTTAGTTGGGGTTTATTAATGGAATGAAATGAAATATAATATTATTCCATTGTTTGAAAGGAGGATTTATAATAAAATAGAATGAAATGAGATGGAAGAGGAGGGATTCATATTACATTACGTTTCAGTCATTTCATCTTAAACAGTAAAAAGTAAAAACTTTTGATTTGGGAGGTTTAAGATGGAATATAAAATGATAAACTTTTCACTATATTATATTATAAATCCTTCGTCCAAACAACATTTTACTATATTATATTATGAATCCTTCTATCATTCTCAAACAACAATTTTTTAATATTATATCCATTTACATTCTATTTTATTAAAAACCATTCCATTCTATTCGATTTTATTAAATACCTTACGCTCAACCAAACATAGCCTTAGGGATTAGACAAAGGAGGATGACTGAAAGCAATCATAAGGGGCCACAATTGTCTTTAGATAAGAACAAAGCAATTTTGGAGACGAAAAAGGGAATTTCATCTAGATTTAACAAAAGAACATCAAGAATTCAAGATCCACTAAAATGATTTCTTTTATCTTGTTTTCTTTCACTATTATTATTGGGTTTCTTATTCTTACAATGAACTAAATTGGGATAGATGTAGGTGTGATGAACGTTAGAACTATTATTTTTGATTGATTATTTGATTTAATGAAAGACTTAAAGTTATCTTTTGAATTATTCATGATTACCTATTGTGATTAAATTGAAATATGTTAGCGTTTTGATTCAATTTTAGATTTCATGTATAAATATTAAAAATTCATATGTATGAATAGATTGTGATGTGAATGATAAGATTTACACAGAATTCTAGAGATACAACCATATAATTTTTTCATGTTAGAGTGAACTATATCATAGAAACTCACAGAATAAGTTGATGTGTTCTTAAGAGTTTTGATAGAAAGAAATTTTAATTAATCAACTTAAAAAAAGAAAAAAAATTAATAAAGAATATGGTTATAATTTTGAATTTTTTGCCAGTCTTAAGAAATTATGATTAATCATTGAACTAAGATAAATTTAAGCATGTAAAGATTTTAGGGAAGTTTTTATCTAGATCTTGTATATATTTGACTACTTTGTTCTTATCTATTGCGTTAGTTATTCCAGATTCAAACTTTTAGTTTAGTTAATTACATCTTAAAAATCAATAATTTATTTTTATTAGATTAGATAATAGAAAGATGATTAGTACTTATAATCTTCGTGGGATCAAACTCATCTTTACCAAACTATGTTAAGAGATCGATATATGCACTAGTGTAGTAACCTTTAATATATTTTTGATTAGATATACACGTATCACCCAACTATCATCTCTTACGTTGGTTATTGATAAAAACATTAACACATTATTAGATATACTCCAATATTTTTTGTTGTATGTTATATAGATTGTTCTATTTTATCTTGTACATTAATAATGTGTATATTAAGGTTCAATACTTTTTACGATTTCAATGTGAAAAATAATAAATTTTTGTATCATATACACTATCATGATATTAGGGTTAATTCAAAAATATATTCATTAGCACTTATCGTTTTTTTCTTAACCTACACTGCCACAATACGTCAAGAACAACAATAAAAGCTCAACTACCAATACCATGGAGAATTTATTGCCTTAATAACTCTGTGTTATTCAAAAGTTGCTAAAAAAACCCTGACATATAAAAATTAGCAAAAAAAACCCTGAGTTGAAATTTTATTAACTCACAGCCCCTTAACAACACATGGCTAAAGGTTTTTTTTGCAACAAAATTGAAAACATAAGGTTAATAGAGTAAAATTTTATATCTCAGGGTTTAATTAGCAACTTTCGTATAAGTTGCTAATTAACACACTTAATGATAAATGATGATTCTTGATTAGCACTTATCATTAAGTGTGTCAAAGAATCATCATTTAATTAACACACTTAATGATAAAAATATAATTCTCCTATTCAACCATTCAACCAAATGACATAGTTTCTAATAACACTTTTATATTTAACGAATTACCTTATAAGGAAAAAATCAAGTCTAAGTTCTAATTGTTTATGATCTTAATGGTTATGTTGATGCACTATCAACATGCAACTCAGATATTAAATTTTCTTCTTCAGAACACATCAATACTTCTTCCTCACTGCCTCGCTCTCCAATTTAATTGCGCTATTTACTCTTAGTTGAATCAATGCTTGAGATGTCTAAGTTATCCTTGAGAGGCATTTTATACGACAATAAACCTCCTAATGCTTCCTCCTTCGAAAAAAACTATATACCCTTAAGAAAGGTGCAATCTCCATCAATGATTTTCTCTATGTCATCTCCACAATTATTGACGAGCTTATGACCATCATGAAGTCAATCTTATTCTTTTACCTTAAACATCCTCCATGTGGAGTATGAGTTATTCATTAATATTGTTGAACACTGTAACTCTATTATCTCATTTTTTGATCTTTAAATTAAGCTTCTATCTATGAGTAGTTGCTTCTTTAATACCATTCAAACAATGTTAGCTACCTCTTACTATAGTGGCAAACCTTTGCATAGCGCGGGTAGGAGCGAGACTCTCGCCTCTCATAAGGGAGGAATCTTTAATCCAATGGCCATTCTTTTAATCACTAATGAGTCATGGTCTCTCATGGCCAACTGGGCCTATCCACATCGGCACTCCCTTATGGTCCCTTAACTTCTCTTTTCAATCCATTCTAAATCAAACCTGAATCACTCTTCACATGTCCAACTATAATAGCCAAGATCAATATCTAAATCAAGATGCAAGCCACTTTTCATCAGTCTGATTACAATAAACCACCATCAAAATGTCAAATTTATCAGAAATAGGGACATATAATTGCATAATATTGTTTAAGGTACTTAAAATTTTGGTATCTTCAATTTTGGCCCCAACTTAAACCCAATACACTTACCACAACTTTCTCTCCATGAATGTCTAGATTAATATGAACACTCAATAATTTAATTCTAATGGTGTTATTGAATAGTCAACTGACATTGATGTCACTGCTCACATTACAATCAATCCTCAATTTATGAAATTTAAAACTTTGTATGAGGGTTCAAACTAAGTGATTATTAGTAATACACATGCCCTCCTTGTTTACTTTAATGGCACTTTAACATTTTCTATCCATACTCGTCTGCTTCACTTTAATGATATTTTAACTTACTCCTCCACACTTTCTCCTTTGATACCTATAACAAGTCCACATGTAGTAACTTAATAATCAACACAAATAAGGTCCAAACCCTACCCAAACATTGACATACAACCATGCAAAATGTATGTACATCAAAATACATGAAAAGCATGCAAAACCTAAGATTAAAAATCTTTATTTATAACCTAACATGCAATTTATCATATACAATCACATACATATGCAAGTTATATGAAAATAACACAAAACCTAGGCTAAACATCTTAGTATGTATACATAAACATACACATTATCACATAAAATGACATATAACAAATATCACTTATCAACTCCTCCACACTTATACTTTTGCTTGTCCTCAAGTAAAATTAAACACAAAACAACACAATGCACACAAATTCACATAAGCATGCACACATGCAACATAAAAATTAATGGTTTAATGGCCTTAACCTTATGGAATTAACTTGGTCTTAAACAACAATTATTCAACAAGTTTCAATATATCAATCAATTCCATCATGTTTAAGCACTTTAATATAAACATATATATCGATCAAAATATAAACAACTTAGTCTGACACCTATGAGACTTATAAACATGGATTTACTATTATTGATAAATCAGAAAGGTTAACTATCACTAATTCTCCTTTCATGAAAATTATTGCTATTTTTACAAGATCAATAGGTTTTCGACTTACCTTCCAAAGGGTAAGGTAAGTTGAAGAATATGTCCAAGTCGAGAGATGCCAAGAAAACTAGAACATGTCACTACTGTACCAAACTTAGTCATACAAACGAGTTACGCTAAATGTAGAAGAGAGACCAAAAGAAACAAGACATCTAAAAGGATGGAGACAACAATAACACAACAGTCATGACATCAAGCACAAATGATGAAGGGTCGCTAATTTATGTGACCAGTGAGTGTCACCATATTAGTCACTCATATTCCTAATAGCTTGTTGATATAGAGGCATCCTAACATTGTGTTACAAAGAGGAAATACTTCACCAACTACAGAAGTGATGATGTTGTAAGTGTGAAGATGGAAAACCATAGTTCTGTTAGCATCATCAATGGATGTGATATACCAGTAAAATTGAGTGTGTTTTGACATTGAGAGGTGTACAACATATAAGCTTACATCTCAATTTATTATCTATAAATGTGTTTAAGAAAGAGAGATACCAACATACTTTTGGAGATGGCAAGTGGAATCTGTCTAAATGAGCATCGATGGTTAGCTGTGGTGGATTGGTTTGCACTCGAATAAGACATACTTGAAGGTATGTGTTAGGGAATTACATGTTATTCAAGAATATATTTCACCAAATTTGTGGGACTGGAGATTGGGATACAATAGCGAGAAGGGTATTAAGTTGTTAGTTGGAAAATCACTTATCCCTAGTGATTGATCCTTTAGGGGTTAAGGTCAATATTAATTTAAATGTAAGTGCACAATGTAACTATAGCTAGTACAAGCAAGTACGGGTCGATCCCATGAAGACGGTAATTACTATTAGTTAACCTTTTTCTATTATCTAGCCTAAGAATCAAATTTTGGTTTTTAATTAAAAATAAAGCTAAATAAATAGACTAAGATACGATTAAACAATTTGAACTCTGGATAAGTAAAATATGAAGAAAAATCAATATCAAATAGTAGCGATTAGGTGATGAATCCCCTATCTTTTAATTATTAACCTTTTATCATAAAATTATATTATTGATTATTGGATCGAAAATTTCTATCTTATGTTAACAACTCTTTCAAGACTATTAACAACTAATCCATCAATTAATTAACAAAAATCTTGCTAGTTAAAACCTCTAAGATTGCATTATTGATTTATGAATTCCATTATTAAGTTTGACCCTTATCCAGAGGATTTATGTTAACCTATCTCTAGGTTTGCATGCTACTTCTTCCAATTATGGTAGATCTATTCATGCAAGAGGATTTTTCAATCTCAATTATATGAAATCAAATCATGTACTAATATTCTAGATATATTAGAACAAGAGTAAAACACACAATTGAATCATAATAATTAATTAATATAATTGATTTAAATAAAAATTAAAAAATATTGTTAAACCGAACTAGGGCACTAAACACATTTAGTTACTAATCATATAAAACAAAATCAAAGATAAACATGAAGAAAAACTAATAGAAAACAAAGGAATCATAATTTTAAATCTCCCTTTTTGTTATATTGAATCTTCTTGCAAATTTGAATTTGATGGAGCTATCTATTGAATCTCATGATGTTAACTTTGTGTTTTTCTCATCCCTTGATCAAAATCGTCACCTCATTAGGTATTTTGCATCTCAAAACTGCTTAGCAATTCAACTCTCCTTTGTTTTCCTCCTCTCACATCCTTTTATAGTAAAAATTAGGGTTTCTAGAACATACACTGTCACTTACACGACCATGTAGCTCCAAAAATACCTAAAATCATGACTTTACATGCTCTTAGAGACTTACACAACCACATACACGACCATGTATCTCCAAATAGCTTCAAATCTTCATTTTATGCCACGATTTCATCTGAATTCTACTCTTTTTTGTCGATGAAGGCAACTATCAGCTATAAATCCCCATGGAGCAAATTAAGTACCAAATATACAATAAAACTATAAATATCAAACAAAACACATAAAGTATGGGTGTATAATTATAGTCAAATGCGTATCTATCAAACATCTCCACACTTAAGTTTTTATTTGTCCTTAAGCAAACCATAATCTAAATTATCAACTTTACAAATATCTATCCCTCCCTAACCTCAACCTATCCATACATACTTTAAATGATCAAATTATATTGATCTAATTAACATACAATTAGATTCAAGTTGTCCTAAAACGAACTTCACAAGTCAATATCACTTGTAATCAAAACAATAATCTTTTTAAAATAAAAAATATTAATCTTTACATCCTTACCAAGGTTTCGTTCAATGCACTTAGGTGTTTAGGGTGAAAAGTAATTAATACATAGCAAAACTCTCAACCTTAAGCTTGCAATATTATCACATCTCCACCACTTATAAGTATATTAGAAACAAAAATCAAAAGGTTTTTATAAGGTTTAATTGAGCTTAGGTAAGATATGATTGGGATAATATAAAGATTGCTAAAATTGAAAGAAATTTACAATAAACAAGATTACAAGAAACTTGTTCTTTCACAAAATAGGCCCTTCATAATATGAGTCCCTCTCTTTTTTTCTTTTCCATTTTTTATGCCTACAATATACTTTTTTTTAACAATATTGAGCATTCATCATGTACCAAAATTGAAGAAATGTTGGACCTTTCAAAATTCAATTTTCAAATAATCAAGTAATTATAAATACTTTCAAGGTTCAAATTAATAAAAAGGCTTCAAAGTAGGATAAAGGTTAATAATTCGGTTATAATCAATGAAATAAAGCTCAAAATTGATTATTCTTAAGGGATAAAGTATGGTAGGTAATTTTCAAAGAAATAGGCTTAAACAACTATTGAATCTAAGTGTCTTTATCACTTTAATGCTTCTAATTTAACAATTTGCGGACTCAATATGCATAACAAAAGCAAGTTATAGAATTCTTCAACTATGCATGATAACACATATGAAATAAATAAAAGAGCTTCAAATATTTGAATTTTTTGCTTTTAGGCTCAAAAGATTACAAAAAGATTGGTCTTATGTGTGTAAATAATATGCATTTTTCATTCAAATTGATTATCTCAATGACTACTAAAAATGACTTATAAAAGAAAGTGTATTTTAACTATCAACTTCTGCATACTAATTCAAATCAATATTCAATAATAAACAAAGTATTTATGGATAGATTTCAATTAACTAAGAAGATCAGTTAATAAATTTAATAACAAAGATTACAATAAGCTTAAGAAAATTGTTAACCCCTTCCCCACACTTAAAGTTATACATTGTCCTCAATGTACACAATATAAACATATATGAAAAGTGAGAAAGTGGGGTTTTTTGATACTTTCTTGCGTAATAAGATTTTCCAATTTTTGATTTTGGGATTGTCCATATAATTCTAGATACTAACATCCTTGCAAAATATAAAGAAAAAGGGATAAAAAGAGAAAATAAAAATAAAGAAGAAAAATATGAATATGAAAATGGAAATAACATAAAAGAAAATAACATTAAAGTCCAATGTTAACACCAAAAATGGAAACAACAAGAAACAAACTTTAAAACAAAACTATCCTAATTCATGGGTTGCTTCATATGCAGCGCTTGTTTAACGTTGTTAACTCGACGTACCCTGCACATTACCATCATACTGGGTCTATAATTAGTGGCTTTTTTCCACCCATTTCTCCATATAGCAGTTTTGTAGCTTGTAAGTAAGCCACATGTTGCAAAATGATAATAAGAGAATAATTTATTGAATTAATAACTCCTATGTATTGTATTAAAGCTCTTTTTAACGAAAACTGTTAATAAAATAAGGAATAACAAAACTCCTTGAATCTTCAGTTGATACAAGTAGTTTGTCTTGCAAGAATTGGGAACCCTCCGTACTTAAGATGACTACCAATGATTCATCAGCAGTTTCCTACATTGGCTCCTCTTTTATTTCTTCCTTAATCTTTTTTGTCTACTCTTCCACTTTCTCTTCTCGGATAAAGACTTCTTCCTCTTTTTCTACTTCAATCATCTTTTGCCACTTCTTTACTTCCTCTTTTTCTTGGACAGAGGCTTCCTGCTCTTCTTTTTTGCTCTCCTACCTCTATCATCTGTTCATCATTCTCTCTTACAACAACAGTTACCTTCTCAACTTCTTGAGATGCAACTTCATTCATGAAATCAACCTTCCTCTCTTCTTCACTCTGGGACATTAGTAAGCTCAGATAGTATAAGGTACTATGCTTAATATATTCAGGTGCAAAAATCTCTCCTTCAATTCAAGTCAGCTAGCTTCACTCTTGGCAAGGATACCATTATTTTATCTGTAATACTTTTTTTTTGCTATTGTTGTTGTACATATTCAATTAAAGCGTAGTCATTCCATTCATATGCGTAACGGTTACTCCACTCTAAATCATACGTATTATCATAGTGCACATTCTGAGACCAATTTTGCATGCTTGGTTACTCTTATATACATTTTGGTGTCTGACATTCATGATTGTAGTAATTACTCCCACAAATTTCATAACAAGGCATGGATATTAGTTAAGCTTTTAAAACATGTCAAGAAACATCTCTTTCCAATATGGTAATGTTACACATTGCGATGACATATCATAACTCTTATGAGAATATTGACTGCTCCACCCTTCCATTGTGAGTTGTGGCTATGACAATGAATTGTAAATCCCAACAATAAGTCACAAACTCAAAGTCAAAGTAGAGAATTTCAAAAGATAATTAAATGAGCAAGCCAAAAATAAAGTGAAATACAAGAAAAAATAAATAAATACAAAAAATAATAGTTAGATTAATAAAATTCGAGCTTTCCTAATATTACTGTCCCCAATAATGACTCTAAAAACTTGATTGATCCTCTAAGAGTTAAGGTCAATATTAATTTAATCGTAAGTGCACAACGTAGCTGTAACTAACACAGCCAAGTACAGGTCAATCCCACGAAGATGGTAATTATTAGTAGTTATGTTTTTTAGTAGTGTCTAGGTGATGAATCTACCTAAGTATCTTTAAATTATAAAAATTTTATCAGGCAATTTTATTATTGATTATTGGATCGTGAAAATTCCTATCTTATATTAATAACTCTCTCAAGACTATTAAAAACTAATCCATGAGTTGATTAAGATAAATCTTTCTAGTTAAAATCCCTAGGATTGCATTATTGATTTATGAATTTTGTTTTTAGATTTGACCCTAGTTTGATGATTTATATATTGAGGAATTACATCAACCTATCTCTAGGTTTGCATGCAAATTCTTCAAATTATGGTAGATCTATTCATATAAAAAGATGTCTCAATCTCAATCATATGATATCAAATTATGCACTAATATTTCGGATATATTAGAACAAGAGTAAAATATATAATTGAATCACAATAATCAATCAATATAATTGCTTTGAATAAAAAATTAAAACATATTGTTATCCTAAACTAGATCATACCTAGACACTAATCATGTTTATTTACTAATCATAAAAAACAAGATTAAAGATAAACATAAAGAAAAACTAATAGAAAATAAAGGATCATAATTTTAAATCTCTCTGTTTCTTATATTAAATCTTCTTGTAAGTTTGGATTTAGTGTAGTTATCTACTAGATCTCTTGATGTTAATGTTTTCCTCATCCCTTAATCAAAATCATCACCTCTCTAAGTGTTTTACATCTAAAAAACTGCTTAATAATTCGACACTCCCTTTTTAACCTTCGCTAACATCCTTTTATAGTAAAAGTTAAGGTTCCTGGGACATACACAATTACTTACATAGACATGTAGGTGATTGTGTAGCTCAAAGAATACCTAAAATTGTGACTTTACATGTTCTCAGAGACTTACATGGTCATGTATCTTCAAGTAGCTTTAAATATTTGTTTTATGTCATGATTTCATTTGAATTTTTGTCCTTTTTGTCTGTGAAGGCAATTATCACCAATATATGCACTTGGAGCAAATTAAGTACCAAGTATACAACAAAACTATTAAATATCAAGCAAAACACATGAAATATGGGTATATAATTATAGTTAAATATGGGTATATAATTATAGTCTATCATTTAGGAAGACTACAATTTCTCTCAACCCCTATAATTATTGTATGACTGGAAAGTGGCATCGAGTTTTGTTTTATCAAAGGACTTACTAGAAGGAAGGAGAAGTTAGAGCTAGTGCACTTTACCATGTGTGGTCCCATAGAGGTAGAAACCTTAGGAGGTAACAAGTATTTTTGTTACATTTATCTTGCCACATGCAAGATTTAGGTCATCATGTTAGAGACAAAAAGTTATGTTTGTGAGACCTTTTGAAAATTTCATATCATAGTGTAAAGGGAGACAGAGAGAAAGCTTAAATGTCTTCAAATCAATAACAGTAGAAAGTATAACTCCAATGAAATTGAAGAATATTATGTAATGTATGGCATAAGATAAGAGAAGATGAAACCTAATACACCATAGCACAATGGTGTTACCGAGATGATGCATAGAACGATTGTGGAGAATGTTTAGTGTATGCTTTGAATGTCAAAACTACCAAAGTCCTTTTGGGGTGAGGCAATATGAACCACATTATACATGATTAACATAACTCCTTTTATCCTATTGGAGCTTGACATCCCCAAAAGAGTATCAAAACTAGATTTGAAGACTATTCCTTATGTGTTCGTATGGTGATGAGGAGTTTGGATACAAGCTTTACGACCCAAAAAACTAGAGGGTTATTATAAGCAGGGACATAATTTTCTACGACCATAAGATAGGTGCAAATTGCATAAAAGAAGACAATACTACTTCCAACAAATTGTTGTTTGGTACTGTAATATCCCGTTCCCATACTAGGGGTTCGAACCCTGGAGTTATGAAATTGGGAAAATAGTAATGAGAGTTTAGAAAAGTGCATTTCATGCTCATGCATAGTGTTAGCATACACATATGTGAAATTGATTATTGCACAAATTAAACTGAAATGTTCATGCACTCATTTGACATTTTCGGGTATAAATGATTGTTTTAATGTGATTATAATGCAAATTATGGTTTTGTGTCTTTAAAAAATTGAGTGGGAATGTATAAGTAGTGAATTAGAAATTTTGGTGAAAATTTGGGAATTTTCTGAAATTTAAGGGT
>JAOTBA010000002.1:18642940-18655243 GCA_025629845.1 Erythroxylum squamatum | reverse complement strand
CGATTCCAAGGGCGACAGAAGATGAGAAAGGTGGCTCGAGGGAGAGGGAAGGGAAGGTGGCTCGACGGAGATCCTAATGCAGGAGAGTGAGATGAAGCTCGGTTTTCTTTCATTTACACAGAATATGAGATGACGTCGTTATAAGGGGCGGGGATACGACGTCGTCTCATCTTCTTGGGAGGCGGGAGATTAAAATTAAAAAACGACATCGTGTTGCTTGGGCGGGGCTCGGGGAAGAAAGTTAATTACCTGGTCTTTCCGACGTCGTCTCATCTTCTTGGTAGGCGGGAGATTAAAATTGAAAAACGACATCGTGTTGCTCGGGCGGGGCTCGGGGAAGAAAGTTAATTACCTGGTCTTTCCGGACGTTTAACTCTCCATAACGTCGGGGTAAGTATTTTGCGACGTCCTACTAACAAAACAACGCCAAAAACTTGGTTTTTCAACGACGTCTGCATTCAACGTCGTGGAATCTTCCCTCTTCTTGTGACGTCTCGAAAGACATCATGAAAGCCTCCTACATTTCGCGACGTCTTCTAGGAAGACGACGCGAAATGTATGTTTTTGTTGTAGTGTCTCCAACGCCTTAGTCCGATTGTAAATTTTGTCGCTAACTTAACTTTCCGACGTAATATGTAGATGTTCTGTCGGCAATTTCTGTCGCTAAGTTTCATTTTTCTTATAATGGCTGGAACCATTTCAGTATATGCCAAGTAATGATTGTTATTATTACGATGATTTGAACAAGTGAACAAATGATGTGCAATGCAGAGGGAGTTATATGGCACCTGAATATGTACTTTGGGTTTACTTAACGTATAAGGCAGATGTTTATAGCTTTGGAGTTATGGTGTTGGAAATTGTTAGCGGCAAGAACAACAGTAACTATATGCCAAGCATTGAATGTGTCTGCCTCTTGCCCAAGATTTGAGATTTAAGGCCATCGAAGACCTTCGTCAACGTGAGAAAAGTCAATTTTCAGTTTCTACCACACCCAACTCGTATTGCTCATTTGATATGTAGATAAATTCCGTTTGGTCGTTTACTGCTTATTTCTTGTATGATTGAGCAATACAATAATGCAACCTCCTCCTAAGGACATGAGATATTGCTGGCGCGTTAAGTTATTAATGCACTTGTCTCCCCAACACAACATCAGGACAGGACTCGGAAAAGTCTGAAAATGAAATCTTTGGAAGCGAATATTGACTTGGCTACCAGATTGCGAGTCTGATACAAGTAGACATCCTCATTAAAGGCCCTCCCCTTCTCAGCCAGAAATGACAATTGTGGTTACTTGGAAGGACAGCTCTCAGTTCACAATTGGTTGTGCAAAAGTAGAATTGAATTATTAATGTATATGTATGTTGACATTCTAAAGCAATCTTAATTTGCATTACACATTTTGTTGTTTCCGATAATAATGGAACGAATCTAGAAAATAAGAATTTTATAAATGAAAATTTGTAACTTTGGACGCCAGAAGACTATTACTCCTAAATCGTATTACTTCTTTATATTCCATATATCATTTCTTAAGTACTGCGGAGAGAACGAAATTTAATTAGTGATTTCACATTGATGCAATTAATACAAGTTCCATGATAAAAATTTGACGGACTCAACTACAAGGCTTGATAAATACAAATGAAGAAGCAATGCATTTCTTTTTTTAAAAACTATATTATTATATAGAAAATTAAAATTGTATAAGAGCATATGAACAGAAATATTGATAAAAGTGATCTTGATATACTTACGTCTTTCTTTATCCCTTCTTTTAAAGTCGTCGGCTTACGGATCCCTCGTTTGTTATTACGATTGGAGATGCTCTTCAAAAGGTTTTTATATGGATATCCTTTTTTCAAAAAGTAAATAATTTCATTGAGTAAACTTTAATAATGAGAAATACAAGTTTTACAATGGAATAGCTCACTATAAGAAAATTACAAATTAACAACGGAATATTATCGACAATAAAAATAATGTAGGCAATCAGTGACGGAAAATCAATTCCTATAAGTAAAATTGTCGGAAAAATTTCCATTTAGCAACAGACAAATTTTCCGTTGGTAAAGATGGAGGGAAATTATCCCAGCAAATTTTTCGACAGAATATAGCGACGGAATAGTCATTTCCGTCAGTAAATTTGCCGGGAAAGCTTTGAGACAAAAATAAGAATCGGGGTGTACTGACGGAACCGGATTTTGTAACTCTTCCGTCGATAAAATTAAAATTTAAACATCATCGTTAGCTTCGACTTCAGCATTTTTAATAAATCGAAAACGACGTCATCACCAAACGACGTCTTTACTTGAGACAATTATAGAGCTTATAAGAATGTTTAGCTTCATTTAGTTGAAAGAAGATGTTGAACCAAGGGAGGTTTAATTGATGTTTTGATGATAGCAAAAAATAATTACTAATAATGTGTTTATTATTTTGATGAAAAGTAATGTTAGAATAAAATAAAATTGTAAACTTAAGAAGATAGTGTATGAAGATGATAAGGAGAAGTTGAAGTTTGCAAATAGTGAAATGAAGAATTAAAACAAGAAGAAAAGAAGATGAAAGTTCATCAAGGTCATTTCATATTATGTATTATTATTTGTAAGCTCACTTTGTTAATTAGATTATCTAAAAGGCTTACTATGCATAATCATTATATCTTGCTTCATTGTATGAGTCTTTACATTTATCAAGAGCCATTGAAGTTTTTGATGCTTATATAAAAGCCTCTTTATCTTTTAAATAATCTTTGAGGAAGATTTTGGGAAGTGTTTTTATCATATTTGGATTAAACAATTTGATTTTGAAAATTTGTAGTTCTTAATATCATGCTTTTTGAGTGATTGGTCAGCTTATATAGGTTAATGATCGACTAATATAGATTATAATTGTTAAATTTGATGTACCATTAGTTTGTTGTAATATTGGTTAATGTATTGGTTGACCAATGTGTCATATTGGTCGAATAATATGTTTATTAGTCTACTAATGTCAAATGGTCAGTGAATTTAATATTGTAAATGCATATTTTTTGTCAACCAATGCCTCAAATATAGTCATTATAATAGCTGGTTCTTAACTCTAACAGCTACTTTGTTCAAAATGCTATAAATAGGCGTTTTCTTTTTTTTTTTAGCATAAAAATGTTTTGAGTGTTGTTTACACATATTTCAAAGAATTTTTCAATCATTTGAGCATTATTATGTCATATTTGTGTGAGTGACCCATTTTGGAGTTATTAAGTGAATAAGTGAGATATTTTTGAGTTGTAATACTTTATCTAGGTGTTGAATATTGTACTTGGGGTTAATTTAACTAGTATTAAGGCTCCTATTCACTTTGGAAGAAGATTGTAAGAAGGGTTCCTCTTTACCGAGAAAGATCCTGTTCACTTTGAAAGAAGATTGTAAGAAGGGTTCCTCTTTACTAAGAAAGGTTATAAAAAGGTTATTCTTCACTTTGAAAGAAGATTTCTAGTTGAATTCTGAGAAAAATTTTGGGAGTGGACATAGGCAAAAGGTTGTTTGCTAAACTACTATAAAACGATTTGCAATCTTTCTATTAAGGAAGTTTTAATCTTATAAAACTCTCAATATTTAGCAAGTGCACGAATCATAGTATAATATATGAGGTTTCGATCTTACAAGAAATTAGTGAACTAATCGAATCCTAATTTGTCTAAGGCCTAAAAATGTAATTAAAATGAAAATAAAAATGAGCAAAAAATTAAGCAATTGAATATAGATAGATTAAAAGTGAAATTGTAAAATTAAGACAAGAAATCAAAATTGAGCACAACCAATTAACAAATGGAAATTCATACGAGGAAGGTTAACCAATTATGAGAAAAGGGGATATATCCTATCATCTAATGATAACTTACTCACTTTTGAGTTAATCCGGCATTGGTCCTAAAAGTTCAAAGATTGATTACTCTTTTTCGAGTTATAATCGTTTAACCCTAAATCATATACCCTAATTGAATTGAATTAAGGAATTTGCAATCTCTCAATTAACAAATAACCCACACATTCAATTAGATATTAAGAACTCCAATAGAAAATCGGATCCTTACATGAGATCTCTCTTTATATAAATTACCGATTTGATTGCTTTCATGATCTATTAGATTGTTTAACTCTCATTACACAATCTAATCATTTTGCTATCAGCTCACTCTCTCGATTTATTACTGAAGCATGTAAATATAACAAACAATCACAATAACCACTTTGTTAACATCAAAGGCAATCAAATCAACATTGATTCACAAAAAAATCCTTCAAAAGAGTTTAGAACATCCTTAAAACCAAATTCATCATCATCACATCCATCTTATACATCAAAATCAAAGAAATAACAAGATGGAAGAGAAATATAGCTTGAGTGGACTAGAATGGCAGCAGTAATAGCAACTCCCTCTTCCTATCTCCTCTTCTCTCTTCTTCCTTAGCTTCTTTTCCAATATATCAAAATAAAGGCTCTCTATAAAGGCTTCTTCTTTTCCTTTTATATCTTTTTTCCATTTAGGGTAAAAACTAGGTTTTACCTAAGTGCAACTGTCTAAAATAACCCTCAACAAGTTAAGTTTGGAAGCAGTCCCCGTGTCTATTATCGCACTTGCCATGATCGTGGACAATGAATCACGATCGTGGCACTTAAAATTTGGCTTCTATCATGATCGTGGCCAATGAATCACAATCGTGGCTTAGTCCTTTTTGGATTCTGTCACTATCGTGGTTGATAAGCCACGATCGTAGCCTTGGCTCCTCCTCCGAGCTTTCTCCAAATCTTCTCTGGTCTTCTTTACATGGTCTCAAAAACTAACAAACTCATCAAAACACCTCAAGCACACAAAAGTAAAGCCCGCTTAAAAAACACCAACACATAGTCATACTAACATAATTCTAACCTAAACAAACACAAATAAGGTAATTAACAACTAAAAACATACTAAATTACCCACTAAAACATAATGTAACCTATAACTATCTCTTTCCTCCCTATCCTTCTTAAATTATTGTTTGATTAAATTATATTAAGTAATTTCCTTATTTATGTTGATTATTGTTATATAAATGCATTAATTAAAAAATTGTTGAATTTTATAAACATCCAATTCATCCTTCCCTTTCTTGGGTGTCATTAGGGACTAATAGAAGAGAATAGTGAAACTCTGAGTGATTTTTGGATAGTGGATTTTAGCATTGCTTTTTTATGAAACACTATAAAATTAATTTGTAATCTCTTTTTTCTACTCTCTTTACGTATTATCCTTGCATAATTGTAATTGCTTTTGTCATTGCCATCAAGATAAATTTGTTAGGATAGTTTCTTCTCCCTCTTAAAAAATTATTTTGCAATCTCAAATTCAGTTTAGAAGCTCTTAAATGTTCTTATATAATATGAATAGTGGAGATCTTGCTTAATGAACTATAACTACAGTTTTTATCTTGTCAATAGTAGTTCAAATTTAATTTTCTTCCTTGCTTCTTGTTGTTTTTTTCCCTATATTTATCCTTGTTTGGCACTTACTTGATGACCACTTTAAAAAGAATTATGTAAGACACTTTGCATACCATTAATGCTCAAAAGCTTTAGTTAAAATGGTTATAATGATAGAACCTTTCATTACTTATATCTCAAATGACCATCATAAACATATTATGCCAATAGGAACGAGGAATAAAATAGTGAGAATAGTTTGGTGTTATTACTAAACATACAAATAGATTTTGTTTTCCAAACAAGTCACAAAAAATTATATATACGATGATTGGGAAAATATAAGAAACGAAAAATATCGTCAATTTAATTCTAATGTGAAACTTAAATTAATGAGTTAGAGTTGAATTTTTATGTAGATTTTATTTCAGATAGACATGTCAGCTAATCACTTTAGGGATAGACAATTGTTCATTAAAAGATGAAAATTAATTTAACTTATATCAGTCCAAATCATAGAATCTTTAAATAACTAAATCAATAGGTACAAGATGATCTTAGGGGAATTCGTATTTACATGTTGTATAGTTAATTACTTAATTTATTTATTTCTAGTATCATCTTGATTTGTTTTGGTCTAATTTTAGGGTTAGGTTAAATTCATATCACCATCTTTATTGTTAACTCAATTACATAAGGATTAAACTTTGCACTTAATTCTCATGGAAACAATAATTTGCTCATCAATACACTACTACATAATGATATATCCACTAGCATAAAGTTTATAATATTAGGGGTAAAAAATAAAAATCAAGATTTTAATGTCATTGCCAAGGATTTAGTAATATTAAATAGTCTCAATCATTATTATTCTTATTATTTATTTCCTTTTATTTAATTCTAACTTCTTTTTTTCTATGATTTTTTTATCTTACGTTTTGGAGTACTTAATGCATGATAAGAAGTAATTCATCTGAACTATTTGAAGAAGATCTAAAAATAGAGAAGATACTTCTTTAGACACTCAAAGATTGAAAAGGGTTAGGCCAAGAAATCAAGAAATTTGAAAATATAAAAGGAAAGCATAAATTTATATTGGAATATATGAGGAAATCACTCATGGGAACACAGTCTAACATAATGAGGTTGATAATTACAATAAATAATTTTGAGATCATTCAGATGATTTAATAATTTGTATAGCTTGCCAGTTTATTGAATAAAGATCCTAGCTCGTATGTAGCCAATTTTTTAGAGATATATTAATGGAGCAACTGACAATGTCATATAATTGAGGAGTTTCTCATTCTCATTAAGTGATCGTACTAAGTATTGGTTGAATTCATTACTTGCAACTTTAATTAACATATAAAAAAAATAATGGAGAAGTTTTTGGCAAAGTAATTCCTATTAGTAAATACATCCAAGCTTCGGAATGGATTCACAATTTGACAATGAGACATTCTATAAGTTGTGGGAGAGATTTAAGGATTTGCTTTAGAGGTTCTCACGTTAAGTTTTATGTCATGGTTGTAAGTTTAGGCATCCTATAATGGTTTGAACTATACAACAAAGTAGATGATTGATTCAGTAGCTGAGAGAATTTTGAATTAAAAAAAATCCAAAAGTCCCTAAAGCTGATTAAGGAGATGGTGATGAATAATAATTAGTTTTAATTAATTAGGGCAAAGGCAACCAAACTAGTAAGGATATATAATATGGATGTTGCTACCATATTGTCAACTTAAGTGGAAGCATTAATAAAGAAAATTAATAAACAAAGTGGAGTAGAAAGACTAACATAAGCATTATGTTGTTAATTGCCTAGGGAAATCATCTATGATTATCATATTGGTAATCCCTTTATTAAGCCAACTAAATATGTTAACTAAATAAGGAACTACCTATGATCTTAGAACAATCTCTAAAATAATACATGTAATATATGGTGGAGAAATCATTTGAATTTTTCATGAAATAATCAAGGTAACTCAAAATCCATTTATATCCATATATACAATAGTAGTAAGAAAGTAAGTCATTCTGGAAATTAGCCATTGAGAAACTATTTGATGTAACTTCTAAAAGATTTGAGATATTATAAACAAAGGTTGATCAATTGAAAATTTTACACATAAACTTAGAGTTCTAGGTTAGGAAATTAGCCAAATCCATTAGCTCTAGGGGTAAACATCCTTACAAACAAGACATAAGTGAATCTAAAGAAGCAATTTTAAAGAAATGGTAAGTTTATAGAGGAAAAAAAGAAGGGAACTAAGAGGAAGGAGGTTGTTCTTAAAGAATGCTCAGCCATCCTTTAGAGCAAGCTACTAAATAAATTAAAAATTCAGGGAGTTTTACTATCCCTTGTAATATTGGTTGTTAGTTTGTAAAGAAGAAATTTCTATGGTGGTTAACCAATGTTATAGTTGATAGTAGTTACAACGACTAATTTTTGTGTAAGATGACTGTTTTGAGCTAGTATATGTATAAATACTTGGATATTTGATTGCCAGACATCTTTATAACATTTGGGGATTACAATAACACATTTACAAGAGTTTTTGATCATTTATAAGCATCCATCCATTAGTTGTTAATTGATTGAAAGCCTTTGAGCTTCAAAGTGAGCAAATAAGGTTTATTCAAGTTATAAACATCAATTTTGGTTGGATTTATTATATTTAGGTGTTCTTATAACTATTGAGGTTGCTTTTCACTTTCAAGGAAGATTGTACAAGAGTTTATCTTTACTGAACAAAGATTGTTGTAATAAAATTCCTCTTTACCTAGTTGAAGGAAGAGTTTAGTAGAATGCCAAAATAGACTTGTGGAGTGGATGTAAGTAAAGTATGTTTATCAAACCAATATAAATATTGATTTAAAACTTTTATTAGCTATACTCTTTAATTTATTATTGCTTGATTGATTGGGTTTAATTAAACTATTTTTACAATTCATTGTTCAATTTGAAATAAATTATGGGTCTTTATTAAGTTGCAAAAAGTTTTATTAAATTAATTAACACTCAATGCACCCTCTTTTATATATCAATAATAAAGAACTTGAAACGTTTTTAAAAAGTTATTTTGGGAGGTTTGGTTAAACTATGTTAGAGTTAGGTTTATATTAAAGTTTTAACATGTTTTGTACATAATCAATATACATTAGTCAGCCAATTCAACTAGTGCTCCTAAAGAAATAAAAAAAATAATTTACCAGGAGTTTGTAACCATATTAGGCGTTACGCTGGTCAACCGGTATGACAGTATGGTTGACTAATGTTACGTTATGGTTGACCAATATTACTGTTTCTAGTGCCTAGAAGTTCCGGCAACGTCTGGAGGTTGACGTTCCAGTTGCTCCTCTATATCACAAAATATATGTATATCACAATTTGGCATAATTGTAAGTGTTTGAAAATGCACATGTATGTATATGAAATATGCACAATGCATGTTCATGACAATCCTGGGTGTTTATCCATTAGTTTCGTCACAAAATCAATCCCATATCAAAAGTCACCTAAGTATAATTTATACTTAGGTGTATGCCTCATTGAAATCATTAAAAATCACAATTCATAGCTCATTGAATCACCTTCAAATTTTTCCCCAAAAACTGACCTTTGGGTTTACTGTTCTTGATTATTTAGACAATGAAAATGAAGTAATTTGGTCATACTATCTTCTATAAAATTTATCTTCTATCTCTTAAGTTTCTAAAGACACCAAAATCATTCAATTTGGTTCGGAAATCTGAAAGTTATTCTCCTAATATTTTCATATTGTTCTCATTCTGAAACAATACACCATATTCAACTTCCATCCAGAAATTGAAAGTCTTAAAGACTGAATTAAAATTCTACTTCTTCAGCTACTTGTAGCCCTATGTCTCAAGTCTATTCCAAATCAAAAATCATCTCATTTAGATATCTAGAGAAGAAGTTATGGTCAAAAGAAACAGGACTGTTCAGTTTGCAACTACTTTCGGGTGCACATACCAAAATCAAGTCAAGGTTAACTATTGGAGAGCACAGTGTCTTGATGTGACAAATAAAGATCAGTCTAGCAATTGAACTCATGGGGTGAGGGAGAAAAGTCACAGGCATGAGTGACTCATGGGTGTGAGGGAAAAAAGTCACGGGTATGACAGATAAGGACAAAAATGTTGGACTATTTGTCAACACACTCTATTAGACCCTTCCCACGTTTTTCACTCTGTCTCTCCCAATTGATTTCAGATTGCTATGATTTTTGGTGGAGAGGTAGACAATGTGCTACGAGTCTAATGGTTCAATTCTCATGTCATTTGAAGGTCGGACGAACGAGATATAGACAAAATACTGATATGTGTTTAATTGTTGATATTTTTAATTATTTTCACTTAGCAATTAATGATATAAAAATGATTAAGATACTCACTTTAATTCATATTTGATGTTAGGTACAATTTTGGAGCAAAGAATTAAAGTGAGTCAAAAGTACCCCATTTGAAATATTTTTCGAAGATTTATTATTGCTTGTCTTCTTGGAGGAAGAAGAAAAAAAAAATGATGAGACAAGAAATATAGAACAATTATGGAAGAAAAAGGGGACGCAACAAATGTATTAAGGGAGACATTTAATTGCTAAGGAATCAACAGCAGTGATTGGAAATAAATCAGTGGAGAGACGCTAGAAGGGCGTTAACGAAAGCAACAGGAGGCGTTCGAATAAAATCAAGTTGTCTCTTGAGGCGACAGCTGGCAACAGAAGGGAAGGATTGAAAAATTTCCAGCTACAAGTGGGTCACGCAATAGCAAATTATGTGAGACAGCAAATGAAATTGAGAGCACAGCAAAATAAACAAGAGAGGACCCAGGAGTTTGAGTGCGCAGTAGCCAATAGGAAGAAATAACGCACATGTGGAGGCAAGAAATTAAATCAACAGTGGAGAATCACAAGAAAGCAACATACGGAAAGGACAAAATGAGAAGCATGAATTAAAAAGGGATAAGCAAACAATTCACGCACAGCCAAGGGACCCAGTAACGTTGGAGCAGCAGGAATTCTTGGACACATCACGCACAAGAAAAGAAGAATTTAAATTGAAGCCAGCTGGTGAGAGTCCATCAAAGCAACAGTGAGGCGTGAGCTGGGGCGAAAAACAACAAATAAAATCAGGAGGCTAGCGTGAGAAGGCTGATAGGCGGCGGCTGAGAGTGAGGAAGCAACAGTACATGAACAGGGGAGCAATTAAAGGAGCATAAAGTGAGAGTAAATTGAAGAGGCAACGCATACGGAGGCAGATCAATGGTAGAGAACAAAACAGGTGGCGTCATTTGTGCGTTGACACAGAAAATGGGCAGAGAAAGCAGCTGAGAGAGCAGCGTTGGATGACCCAGCGTTTGAAGCGCAAACAAAGGAATAAATTAGCAGGCGTGAAAGAAAATAAGAACAAATACAAGAGGAGTGCGGCGGTGAGGTTTGGATTTTGGGGAAAATAACGCAACAGTAGACCAAGTGACCAGTGGCGGCAGTACAGAATTTCAACGCACAAGCTACAAGAGGATAACAAAATAAATCAGCTGGAGTGTCGTAGGCTTAGGCGTGACTTAGGAGGCTTGAAGCATCAGTGGAGGATCATGTGCAGCCAAAGATATTTGACACCGCGCATGCAAGAAGAGCTGAAAACGTTGAAGAGAAGAAATAAAGCCAAAGGTAGTTGGCGGCACACATGCAGCATCCACCGAAAATCTTGTAATTTGGCATGTTTGCAGCTGGGAAAGAGGCGTGAATGGGTGAGCTTGGGGAGGACAGCTCAGGACCTACAAAAAGAAGAAAAAAAAAATGAGCTAGAGGAGCTTGAAAAAATAAGAAGAAAAGTAGAGCTTGAGGCGTGAACCAGAGCAGGAGAAGAACAACGCAGAGGGGGTCTTTTAACTTTATAAAAATAGAAAACATTAAAGCAAGTAGACAGCAATGAAATTTGGGGCATTAGAGGAGGGAATAATGGACAAGAGCAAGGACCCACCAGCCACCAACGACAACACTCCAACGACAACACTTCAAGTGGGCTGGAGGTTTTTGCATAAATGAAAGGGAGAGTCACGCAAACATCACAAAGGTGGGCTGTGTTGAAAAGTGGAGAGGGTTGTCACTTCCATCAGCTGGAGGCTACTAAAAGGACATGAACCAAGGGACCCAGCAGCAAATGGAAATTAAAGGACCAAGGCAGCTAAAGAGCAACAGGATCGTTTTAATCACACAAGTGGACGAGGACGGCGCTGGAAAAAATTGGAGGAAGCAAATTAATGGAAGCTAGCTGGAGAGGACATCAATCACGAAAAAAGTGGAGGCAGCTACAACAACAAATTAATTAACTAACTCACGCACACTCTAAAAAAAGCTACACATACATTGGGGGGCCACCAACGTTTCAACTGAGAAAGAGTATTCACTCTTTACTCTTCATTTTTGAACACTCACGCACAAATCAAATGGGGGGCTCTTAAGTTAACATTATTTTCATTGGCTATCAACGTTAAGACAACACCAAGGGAAGCTAGGAAGGCTTTACACTCAGGAGGGGCCAGCGAAAGTTCTAAACTCATCAGCTCTCCACTAACGCAACTCACCATTCATCGCCAAGGAAACGAAAAGGGGAGAGCTCATTTTATTTTGCTGAATATTTGGAGCTTTGTTTTTTATTTTTAAATTGATTTCATCATGAGTTTATTTAAGTTGTATGTTTGTGGATTATTTGGCATGATGATTTGTGGCTAAACCTTTAATTTCTCTTAGGGATTTGATATTTTTGATGATGCTTTAATATTAAGTTTTGCTATAATCCATGACTGAATAT
>JAOTBA010000002.1:18616489-18631187 GCA_025629845.1 Erythroxylum squamatum | reverse complement strand
GGGAGTTATCCATGGAGATGATGAAATGAGTTAAGATTTGGAAGTGAATGCATTTTGATTTGTGTTTAAATGGGTATGAAGTGATAATTGCTTAAGAATAGGTAATTTGGGAATACTTAAGAGTGTATGGAAGGTTAGAATGGGTTTAGGACGTTTTGGAGGAGTTTTAGAAGTGAAAAATTAGTGAGATCAGAATGTTACACGGTCTGCCCGTGTAAATTCACACGGGCAGTGTAATTCCAGACGTAGGGGCACATTTTCACCAGAATGTCACACGGCCTGACAGTGTGATTTCACACGATCCGTGTGTTTTGACCCCTTTAACGACAGAATTGGAATTTTTTGTCTTCATGAAAGTTGTATCCCTAGATGTCTTCTTTCCAACCGTCCTAAAACGAAGTCAATCCGACATATATAGTGAGAGATATGGCGTTTGCGCCAAAGTATGTTCAGTTGGAGTTAAGTTATGAACATGGTTGCTTCTTTTGACCATAACTCCTTCTCTAGAGCTCCAAATGACTTGATTCTTATGGCATTAGTTTCCTAACGCAATTTCTTATATCTCTACAAAAAATTGTAGTACTTGGAGTTGAATTGAAAGAGATTGATCAGAAGTAAGTGTGAGAGTCTGTTAGAACAGTGTCAACGGGGATAGTTACTGAACATACTTCAATATTTTGATGATATCTGGACTTATAGGATTCCAAATGAGATTATTCTTTTTTTGAAGTAAACTAGAGAAATAAGGCTACAAATCATATGAAGAAGTGGAATTTTGATACAATCCCTAAGTTGGTCAAATTCTTGATGGAATTTGGGTATAGTGCACTGGGACAGTCCGAAACGATTGAGGTATATCTGCCAATCTTCTAAGCCAAATTGAGTGATTGTGGTGTCAATAGAGTCGTAAGACATAGAGGGACACTTTTCTAGAAGAAAGTGTGACCAAATTGTGTCATCTTCACTTTCAAATTGTTATGGGAATCAAAGACCAGAAATTGTGACTTAGAACAAGATGAGTTTTATTTTGAGAATGACTTTGCAATGAAAGTGGTGGGATGATATCCCGGGATTGTCATGCATGTATTGTACATCTTTCCTTTCATTCATGTGCATTATTAAACATCGATATTTGTGCAAATTGTGATTTCTATGTATGCTATTTGTTATAGAGGAGCAACTGGAACGTCAACCCACAGACGTTGCCGGAACTTCCAGGCACTAGCTTTGGGAGCAATTGGTGAGTAACCTAGACGGTTCCTCTTACTTATCATGTGCTTATGTTTTGAATGAATGAATGAGATATGGCATTTGCGCCAAAGTATGTTCGGTGGGAGTAAAGTTATGAACATGGTTACTTCTTTCGACTATAACTCCTTCTCTAGAAGAAACACACTCTCATATATATGTAAATGCATATTCAAAACACATCTGTTATCGGACCGTGGTCCGGCATTTAGCAATCATATAATGCACACTTATTTCATCCAATTCATATTCAATGAGCACTTCAATATCCCATCAATCAGCACAATCATCGGACCTACTGTCCGGAACCCAACATAAGCAAACACATTCATATAACCAGTCAATAGTCAAAATAACACAAACAATAAAATGAGACCATCTCGGTCTACTCACAGTGCGCTCCAAATTAGCATTTGCTTCCAAATTCTGGAAACTCTTGAATATGGGTGCTTATCCTGCACATTATGTCGTACGTACATTGCACATACATTAATACGTGCACAATTATAATCATTCATGTAATGCACACATGTGTATATCGAATATGTACAATGCATGTTTATGACAATACCGGGTATTTTTTTTCCATCAATTCCATCACACAATCATTCTCATATCAAAACCTATCTAAGTATAACTTATACTTAGGTTTAAGCCACATGAAAACCATTAAAAACCCTGTTTCTTTTTCATTGACTCACTTCAGAAAATTTTCCAAATCACACACTTGCAGGTCTACTGTTCACGTTCAATTAGAAGGTGAAACTGATGTAGTTTGACCATACTTTCTTCTAGAAAATGTTCCTCTATGTCTTATGTTTCCATTGACACCAAAATCACACAATGTGGTTCAATAAATAGGGAGATATGCCTCAAACATTTCGGACTGCTCATATCCAAAAACAACAGTGCATTACGCACATTTTCCATCCACAATTTGAATACCTTAGAGAATGAATCAAAATACCACTTCTTCATATGATTGTAGCCCTATTTCTCTAGTTTTCTCTAAATTAAAAATCACCTCATTTGGAATCCTATAGGTCCAAATATCATCAAAACATTGAAGTATGCTCCGTAAAACTATCCCCGTTTGCATGGTTCCAACAGACGCCCACACTTTCATTTGATCATTCTTTTTCAATTCAACACCAATTAACACAAATTTTCATAGAGGCATACGAAAATGTGTTAGGAACCTATTGCTTCAAGAATCAAGTCATTTGGAGGTCTAGAGAAGGAGTTATAGTCGAAAGAAGTAACCATGTTCATAACTTTACTCCCACCGAACATACTTTGGCGCAAACGCCATATTTCTCACTATAGATGTCAGATTGACTTTGTTTTTGGACAGTTGGCAATGGCTAGAGAGGACCGAAAGGGTCTTTGATCAGATGAACTGCGAGCCTGACGAGAGGTTTAACCATGCAGTGTCTTTGTTGCAGGGCCCAGTTTATAAATGGTGGAAAATTGTCCCAGGCAGTACCACCAGGCCTTGCCAGCTGAAGTGGGCGGACTTTTTGAACCATCGATGATGGTTAATTCATTGAGTTTACAAAACTCAGCAAAATTGCATCATTGTCTTTTCAGGATCGATAGACGACGCTAGCATCTGAGTGGCTCCACTACCGTGTAGATTGTGTGTAAAGTGAAGTCATGGCGCAAAGGTCGGTCAGCTGGGATTTTGGATGACATAGTTAGATTGTACATATTTTTCCTCCTTCCTATAGTATTTTTGTACTAGATTGTGTAGATAGACTTGGAGTAAGGATAGAAAGATACAATGTAAACTTTTTGATTTTGAGAAATGGAATGAGGAAAAGTAAGTTTCAAAAATATTATGGTTTTCTTAGCAAATACTGATATGATGCCATATGAAGTGAATGTAGTGATCGATCGTAGCTCGCCTTTATCATAGGATATGTACCGGAATGACCTCCGGGCATCCCGGTGCGTACTCTGCGGTAAGGGGGCGCTACAATAAGTGACAATGTCCCTTTATCACTGCCTTACTCGCAGATATACAATGTCATATATAGATACACAATCATTACACATGACTGTGCGTCTCATGAACACAAGCATATGCATGATAGTATATGTCTTCGCTCTTCACATCCTTCTTTACATGATTCCAAATATGATCCACACGGTCATATAAGTGAATACACAAGCATGTGCAACTCTACATGGGCATATGTGCTGACATGATTAATATACATAGTCGTGTAAGTTAAGGATATGAGCGTGTAGCACCCTTCACGATCATGTCTCCCCCTAACAGAGCTTCATCCATCTTGTCTTCACTTATTCGTCATCTCCACGAACCATAAAGATGTCTAAGATCACTGAAAATCTCAAAATAGGGCTGAACACTCAACAATCTCTTCCTCTAGCCTAATTATGAGGAAGACACGTTATTCTACAGCTTCTACTTAAGAGACATCCCAACAAGCTTGTTATATAACTCATGTTTGCTTCTGGGAACAAATTTAGTCAACATATCAGTACCATTTATGCCTGTATAAATCTTTTTCAATATCAATTTTGCTCCTCAATCACAAACCTTAACTCTTGATATTTGACATTTATATTCTTTGTATGGGAATGATATACAGTATTTTTGCTCAAGTCAATAGTGCTTTGACTTTGACAAAATACGACATAGTCTCCTTGCTTCATATCCATCTCTTGAAGGAACCTTTTCAACCAAAGCATCACTTTACAAACTTCTACTGCAGTTATATACTCTGCCTTAGTCGTAGATAAAGTCACATACTTTTGTAGCTTAGATTTTCGTGGGATGACTCCCCCTATAAACTTGAACATAATATATGAAGTAGATTTTCTTCCATCAAGATCTCCAACCACATCTACATCTATAAAACCTTCTACAGTTGGCTCACCATCACCAAAACACAAAGTACACTTTAATGTGCCTCTAATGTATCTCAGAATTTGTTTCACTATCTCCTTGTGAACCTTCGCTAGATTTGACAAGAATATGCTCACTATCCCAACAGCCTGTGCAATATCTGGCCTTATATACACCATTGCATACATTAAACATCCTACTACAAATAGGTATGAAACATAGGACATACCATATTTCTCCTTTTCTGTTAAGGGACTTGCACGCTTCTCAGCTTGAAGTGAGATATAAATGGCGTGCTAACTAGCTTGGCATGCTTCATATTGAAACTTTATAGCACCCGTTCAATGTATCTCTCCTAAGACAACTACATTCTCCTACTCTTGTAATCATTAGTTATCTTTTCGCCTAAAATATATTTTGCAATTCCCAAATCTTTCAATTTAAAAAATTTAGATGAATCTTCCTTTAACTTTTAGATTCTTTCAACATCATGATAACATATCATCAAAATATAGAAGAAGAGTGATGAAGTTCTCACCTGTGATCTTCTTGAAATATACATGAACATAGATATAAGTTCATTCATAACCATGATCTGCCATAAAAGAATCGAACTTCCGATACCACTACCTTGGAGCTTGTTTTAACCTATATAGGCTTTTCTTCAACTTACATACCAGATTTTCCGTGCCTTTAACTTTAAAATCTTCTAGTTGCTCCCAATGTCTAAGCAAGAGTTTGAGAAGTACTCCACCTTTGGAACATAATGATAAGGAGCTCACATATCAATCCTCCAATTAGAACCCAAATTACAAACATGGAAGCTTTCACTTATTGCACAAACTAGGGACACCATATCATTTGTGCTTGAAGATATTGCAGTGATATACTTATCATCTCCATGATTATGATGATATTGCTTTTTCTAATCTCTCTTCCACATAGTTCCATGTCTTCACATTTTTGTCACCTCTATACTTTTATCAGTTCTTAGAATAGTCACACCCTTTGGGACCTTTGCTCTTGTTCGTCCCCTTACTTTCTATCACGAAAGCCTACACGTTGTCAACTCTAATCTACTTTCTTATGATTTCGACACTGAACATACTCTCTTTGATTACATCTAAAAAGAACACACCTTTAGGAGTTGAGTCGCTAATCATCATCACTAGCATCTCCCAACTATCTAATAATGAACTTAACTGGAACAAAGCTTAAAGCTTTTCATCAAGAATGATCTTCATTATAGTAAGCTTATTGATTATATCCTGGAAATCATTTAGATGCCCCAACACAGATTTCCCAGCTTTCAACTTCAAATTCACAAGCCTTTTAACTAGAAAGGCCTTATTATGGGAAGTCTTCCTTTCATAGAGTCCTTCTAGCTTTTTTCACAGTTCAAAAGAATCCATTTTTTGAGACACATAGTTTAATATGCTAATATCAATCCATTGTTTAATCGTTCCCCAAGTTTTTCGCTTTCATCTTTTCCCATTCTCTATCTAACATCTTTTCATGTTTTAAAGGAACATCATCCTTCACACCTTTGTCTACATCAATAGGATCAAAGAGATCCTTATAGTACAAAAGATCCTCCATCATGAGCTTCCATAATGACGTTAAATTGAGCATAGAATGAACGATTTCCACCTTCCATCACGATGGTTCTGATGCCACTTGTTGGGAGACAATAACACAACTCAAATGATCAACCAAATATCAACAATAAGAATACTCTTCAACTTCAACCAGCAAATTGGTATGAAAATAAGAAAATGAACTGAATGTGAACTCACAAAATATATTATCCAAAGATTAATAATATAAATTTTAAAATTAACAATAATGGAAAATACTTTTGTTGTATTAAAATAATATCTTGTTCAATATATCAATAATAATATACTAATAATATTTAAAAAAACATATTATAATCTCTAACGATTATATTAGTTATATGTAAAATTATTCATATACTATAACATCAATTAACTTATTACCTTCATTATAGTCAACATATATTAATTTTGTATTTATAAAATGGAGAATAATTTGTTGATGAATATCTATAATCATTAAAGTGGTGATACTTATCAGCCATAGTACAAATCAAAAAATGTATCTTTTAATTATGGTCTATTTTATTACTATAGAAAATAATATACATCTACCTGTATAAATGGAAACATAAAACAATTATAATTATATATTTTATATAGTGTTACTAATTATTGTGTTATGTCATAGATTAAAATTGTTTATTGTAAATTTTTTAGTATTTTATATGAATTTATTTCTTTTATTTATTTACATATTATAAAAGAAAATTTTAATAATATGAATAAACATACTGGACCTCTTTATGATTAACTCTTCATTTAACTTTATCTCATAAATTTTAAAAATTATGAAATGTATGCTTATATTTTAGTGTTGATTTCAAAGAGATTAAGTGCTGGTAATTATTAAATATTTATAACATTTTGATTTTCCCATGTCCAATGGCTAATGTTGACGTTTTCAATAATTTTCATATAAAAAAGGCTAACAAAAATAATTGTATACCTATGTGATTTGACTTTTTCTTATTTTAATTATCATATTTTAATTTTAATTTTTATAATATCATATAACTATTTTATCATGTTTTGTTAGTTTTTTCACGCATTATTTTAAAATAACGTTATATTGAAATTTAATAATTTTGGTAATACATTATTCTGAGTAAAAATAGATAAAAATCTATACTATAGTTAATCTTTTTTAAACTATATTAATAAAACTAAAGTGTTCCTAATATCACCTTCCCAGGCAACGATGCTAAAAAATTGATTAAGCTTGAAGCGTGTTAGTTAATATTTAATACCGCAAGTACACAGTGTAGTTGGTAGCTAGTACCAGCAAATGCAGGTTGATCCCATAAGGATGGTAAGTACTAGTAATTAATGTTGTTCTATTATTTAGCCTACATATTGATTATGGTGTTCAACTTAAGAAACCAAAATTAAGCAAATAAAGTAAACAAGTAGAATGAATTAAAGTAAAGGATTGGCGACACTAAATTAATTACCAATATCAGAAAATTAGTACCTAGGCTTTGAATCCCCTTATATCCTTAATCGATTGATTATTTTTCATGCAATTATGTTGTTGATTTATTAGACTGTGGAGATTCCTAAGGTATGTTAGTAGTTGACCTTGAGTCTACTAATAACTAATCCTAAAGTCTCTAACCGAATAACTCAAGTTAAAACTTATAGGATTGCGTTGCTGTATTCTAAATCTCTCCATTAGGTTTGACCCTAATCGAGAAGATTTATGTCGTCCTATCTCTATGATTGCAATCAACTCTTTCCAACTAACGTATATCTATTCAACCTAGGATTTCTCAATCACTAAGTATGAATCAAATTAAAGTCTAAAAATCATATTAATAGAAAATAAATAAAACGGATTATTGGATCTCAATAATCAACAAACACAATTGCATTCACAAAAGAACCAAAACATGTTAAATTATTCAACTAAGGTTCATCTGACCTAAATACTAATAAAATCTAATTATACATTGGCGAACACGAAATCATATTTATATATATATAAACATAATAGAAAACATCATAATCATAATTATAAATCTCCCTGATTGTTCTCTATCGCGTATTCTAACAATAAAGATGCCTGATCTTGCGTTATGATGGATCTGTTGATACAAATCTCGCGTCTTCCACCTCTTAAGCTTTAAATCACCTCTAAAATCATCTTTGAACTCCTCAAAACAACGCTGACCGTTTCCTCTTCTTTATTACCTCTGAAATGTTGAATTCATATGAAAACCTAGAATTTTGGGTTATGCACAATCATGTGCAAAGTCGTGGACATGAACATGCATAATTGGAAATATTCAGATATAGCGAAAGTGCAGGGGCGTGCAAAAGTGCACAATCATGCACTCCTTCCAGATTGCTAATTTTCTGTTTTAAGCTACGTTTTCGTCCGAATTCCTCCCCTTTAAATCCATGAAGGCAATTATAACCTGTAAACACACTTAGAGCAATTTAAGTACCAAATATACGATAAAAGTATAAAATATCTAGCAAAAACATAAAATATGGGTGGTAAAATACAGTCAATTATCCATCTATCACCCAGGACTTATGGCTTCCTATTTGGATTGATACAAAAATTGACAAATTTATCCAAGCCTTGGAAAAATATGATGTCTCTCTTTGTACTTCCTTGCTAGAAAGATTCCTTCTTATCTTTTTAGCATATTCTTATCTTTTAGGAAAATTATTGGGGCCCAATGTCCCCCAATAATTCTTCTTTTTTGTATGTTAGTGTGTATTACTATAATAAGGGAATCTTTTCCTAAATGTTGTTTGTCTCTATCCCCTTGCTTAGTGCCACACACCGCAAAATTCCCCACTAGATGGAGAGGCTAAGCCAGAATTCTCTAGAAGATTCCACATTATTCTTCCATGTTCAAGACAAGCCTAGAGATGGGTGGAAGACTCTAAAACCTTGTAGATAATTGTAGATTATACTTAAACAAGTTGATAGTTGTAGACAATTTTAGATGGTGAATGTGAGCCCTTGGATCAAATGAACCCTAGCCATTCATTGAGGAGGTGGAAGGCTAAAAATACCCAAGGGACTTGATTTGTAAGAGGCATAGAAGTGCTTATCAATAGCCTTGTAAAGCTTTCTTAAGCAATCAAAGAATTTTCTAAGTTTCCTTATTCTTGTTCTTGTTTTATCTTGCATCTTTACTAACTTATGTTAGATTTATTTCTAGCACTCGAGGGAGAGGCTGACTTAGTTGTGAGACATACAAAAATGTCACGCAATTCGTTGGTAAAAAGACTAAGTCCATGATAGTTGGTATCAGGGCCAAGGTTGTGTTCGTCATTTCCTAGTAATGATGTCGGGAACAAGTGAGATTACCAATGTTGGAGAGGAGAGGAAAATTGTTAGGGAGAGATCAAGGTTGAGGGAAGCCTTGGTGGACATCAATGGAAGGCTCGCAAAGGTGGAATTGGCGGTAGCAGAAGGTAAGAGAAGTTTGAGGAGGCGAACCAACTCATTGAGGAACTTGAGAAGGGGAAAGAAGAGTTCCAAGGGGAGATGCAAGGTTCCTTGAACGTTGGTGCTTCCAAATGTATAGACCAAGTGAAGACCTTAGAGGAGTCTCTTCAATATGAGATTCTCTACCTCAAAGAAGAGCTTGCGAAGGTCGTCGATGAGCTAGTCCTTTGTAAGAGGGAAATTGCTCAAAGGGAAAGCAATGCCATGACCACAGTAGTCACTACTCCTTCGAAGGTGGACGTTCTAAAGCCAAAGGCGTATGGTAGGTCGAGGAACGTGAAGGAGATTGATAATTTCTTTTATAGATTAGAGCAATACTTCAAGTCACTTGGTGTCGTGGAAGATGCTAAGAAGATTGACAATGTCACTCTCTACCTTGAGGATAACGCGATGGTTTGATGAAGGAGAAGGCAAGGTGATATTGAGAGGGGAACTTGCACCATAGAAACATGGGACAAGTTCAAGAAGGAACTCAAGAGGCAATTATAACCCAAGAATGTAGAGTTAGAGGTGAGATCCAAGCTATGACTTCTCACACAAAAGGGGAGCATTTGAGACTACGTGAAGGAGTTCTCTAAAGTGCTCTTGAAGATCCCCAATTATCCAAGCAAGGAAACACTCTATGCTTTTATGGATGGTTTACAAAATTGGGTTAAGTTAAAGATTCAAAGGTATGGTGCACAAGACCTCGCCACCGCTATTTCCATTGCTGAGTTACTTATTGAGTTTAAGAAGCCCAAGAAACCTAAGTCTAATAAAGACAAGGGTGGCAAAGGAAAGAGTGGGGGAAACAATCATCAAAGCAAAGAAAGCATAAGGAGAGTGGCCATAAGGAGGACAAATGGGGAAAAGCAATTAAATGCTTCTTTTATGAGGGACCACACAAGACAAGGGAATGCCCGAAGAAGAGCAAGCTCTCCACCTTAATCGAAGAAAGGGAGGAGCAGCAGCAACGCGAAGAAACCAAGATGGGGTCTTTGCAAATCCTAAATTTCATCAAAGCCAAAGATGAGGTGCCCAAGTCCGAGAAGAAGGGACGTTTATTCATGAAAGTCAAGGTGGGTGACAATGTTGTAAAAGCCTTAATTGACACCAGAGCAACTCAAAACTTCCTATAAGTAAAGGAAGCTAATCAATTGGGCCTCAAATATAACAAAGACCAAGGAAGGCTTAAAGCGGTGAACTCCGAGCTGAAGTTGACCTTTGGAGTTACTTGTGGCAGTAAGGTTTGCCTAGGTGAGTGGTCTAGCCTTGTTGATTTTTCAATTGTTCCTATGGATGATTATCCAATTGTGCTTAGCATAGAGTTTATGGATAGTGTCAAGGTCGTGCCAATTCCCTTCGCCAATACTATGTGCATTTTGGAGGAGGATAATGTGCACAATGTGTCTTTGTCACGTGAAGTAAGTCTACAAGTCTAGCAACTTTTGGCCATACAACTTGCCAAGGGAGTGAAAAAGGCACAACCCACATTTTTGGTGGCACTTATGGAAGGCGAGCAAACTACATCAAGTGGACTACCCAAGGAGATTGCTTATGTTCTTGAGGAGTATAAGGATGTGATGCCTATGAAGTTGTCAAAGAATCTCCCACCAAAGCGAGAGGTAGATCATAAAATTGAATTGGTTCAAGGTGCAAGTCTACTCGCGGCGGTACCCTACTAAGTGGCGCCTCCCGAGCTTAAAGAATTGAGGAGGCAACTCGAGGAGTTGTTGGATGTAAGATACATCCAACCATCAAAGGCTCCATATGGTGCACCTGTACTTTTCCAAAAGAAGCACCATGGGTCACTTCGATTGTGCATCGACTATAAGGCGCTCAATAAGATCGTCGTCAAGAAAAAAATATCTCATTCCCCTCGTTGCTAATTTGTTCGATCAACTTGGTAAAGCAAGATGGTTTACCAAGCTTAATTTGAGATCAGGGTACCATCAAGTAAGGATTGCAGAGGGAGATGTACCAAAAACTACTAATGTTATGAGGTACGATTCCTTTAAGTTCTTAATAATGCCTTTTGGACTTACTAATGCTCCTACCACATTTTGCACCCTTATGAATCAAGTGTTACAACCTTTCTTAGATAAATTTTTTGTGGTGTATTTGGATGATATTGTGGTATATAGCAAAACATTGGAAGAGCATATTATGCACTTATGACAAGTTTTTCATATATTAAGGGAAAATGAGTTGTACGTGAAGGAGAAATGTGCTTTTGCACAGCATAAAGTCATGTTTTTGGGGCACATTGTGGGAGGAGGCAAGCTAAAGATGGACAAGCCCAAAGTGCAAGTCATAAATGATTGGGAAACACCAAAGAAGGTGTCCGAGTTGCGCTCCTTTCTTGGCCTTGTTAACTACTATCGTAAGTTCATGAAAGGATATTCCTCCCTCTCATCTCTACTTATCGATTTTTTGAAGAAGAATAGAGTTTGGGCTTAGGATGCTAAGTGTCAAGGAGCATTTGAAGCATTGAAACAAGCAATGATGCAAGAACCGGTGTTGGCCCTTCCCGATCACACCAAGGCATATGAGGTACATACCGATACTTCTGATTTTGCACTTGGTGGTGTTTTGATGGAGGATGGACATCTGATTGCTTACGAGAGTAATAAGCTAAATGGCACCGAACGTCACTATATGGTCCAAGAGAAGGAGATGACCGCGGTGGTGCATTTTTTGCGTAGTTGGAGACATTACTTTTTGGGGTCCAAGTTCATTGTGAAGACCAACAATGTTACCACAAATTACTTCCTCAACTAAAAGAAGTTGACATCGAAGCAAGCTAGGTGGCAAGCTTTTTTTTCGGAGTTTGATTTTATGATAGAGTATAAGTCGGGCAAGGCCAACGTGGTAGTCGATGCACTTAATGGGAAGGCCGCACTAACCACCATCACAAGTCTGAGTTTTCCTTTGGTAGATCGTGTTAAGGAGGGACTTGAGCATGACCCGCAAGCCAAGATATTGATGGAGTTGGCAATTTGTGGGAAGACACTCAAATTTTGGCTTTAGCATGGGATGCTCACTACCAAAGGCGATTGAGTGTACATGCCAAAGTGGTAAAGCTTGAGGAAGGAAATCATTAAGGAGTGTCTTGACTCTAAATGGGTGGGATATCCTAGTGCACATCATACGTTGGCCTCAAATGCACGACGACATTAAGTTATATGTGAAGACTTGTCTTATGTGCCAACAAGACAAGGTGGATCAACATAAGCAAACTGGTTTGCTAGAATCATTGCCTACTTCAGAGAAGCCTTGGGAGAGCATCTCCATGGATTTCATCACATGTCTACCAAAGTCCAAGGTATGTAGCAGCATTATAGTGGTGGTAGATCAATTTAGCAAGTATGGAGTGTTCATCCTGATGCCTACAAAATTCACAACCTAGGATGCGGCACGCTTTTTCTTTCATCATGTGGTGAAGTGTTAGGGCATACCGATGACAAGTGTGAGCGATCGAGGTACTCGCTTCACCGAGAGGTTCTGGATGGAGTTGTTCAAGCTAATGGGGTCCTAGCTTAATTTCTCTACAAGCTTTCATCATCAAACCGATAGCCAAACCGAAAGGGTGAATGCATTGTTTGAGTTATTTTTTAGGCATTATGTGACTGCCAACCAACATGATTGGGCGAAGTTGCTTGATGTTGCCCAATTCTTGTACAATTTGCAAAAGAGTGAGTCAATGGGAACTAGTTTATTTGAGATTGCCACGGGACAACTACCAATGACTCCTCAAACTTTGGCGGTTGGGTACAAAGGTCCGAGTCCTACTGTATTTATGTTTGCCAAGGGTTGGCATGAGAAGAACGACATGGCACAAGCATACTTACTAAGGGGTGTCAAGCGAATGAAGAAATGGGCCGATACAAAAAGGAGATATTTGAATTATCTTATATTTTCTTAAGTATTTCTATGTGATTTCAATCCTATTTTAAAGATAAAATGCTTAACTGATGTTCAATTTGTGTTTACTGCTAGGTTGGATATGTTGATATATATTTGAGACCAAAACAAGATTTTAAAGCAAATTGAGGCACAAATGTTTAACAAGAAAAAGGCGACATAAAACAAAAATGAAGACAAAATTATTAAAAGCATTTGAAGAGCTTACAAAAATGTCGTGTATGACAAGGAGCATGGAGGGCCTTAAGTGGTGAGAAAATTAATTGTGAAAGGACAGAGACAAGCGGCATAAGCAGGAGCAGCAAATTAAACAAGCATAACCCCATGCAACAGCCAGCGTTTTGGAGGATTAAACGAGACAGGTAGCAGGAGGAGCAAATTAAATCAACAGGAGAATATATCAGCTAGGGGATCAAAGCAACAGAGGAGCATGACCCAAAAGACGCCAGACGCACGCGGGAGACAGCTGGGAGGCTTGCGTTGGAGGGAATTAACATAAGTGCTTTGGGAAATAATCAGCTACGGAGAAGGCAACACGTGGGGAAGCAATTAATGAGAGAAATAAATCAGAGGGTAAATTTAAAAACACAGAGAGGATTGGAGAGCGCATCACGCACAGGTGGGTTTAAATCAAGTGGAGACAGCCACTGTACAAGGGAGAGAGGACAAGCAAGTGTAATTAATTTTAATCAAGTCACGTAAATAGCCAAGGAGCAGGACACGTGTGAGGGAAAGCAAGAGCAACGTGGCGTCAATTGAACAATCAAGCAACAAGGGAGAGCTACAACGTATCGGACGCTACAACAGACGATATAAAAAAAATCAACGAATAAATCAACAAGGGGGAGAGCGCCGCCACAGAAATAAATAGGGAGTAGACAGTGGAGAGTTGCGGCGCCAAGACAGCAAGCTTGAAGAATAAAACAGTAGAGAGATTAAACAAATGGAGAGCAGCCGGACGTGGGCGTGAGGCTGCTTATCTCGGCTTGTGCTAGTGCTGCTGAAGGCTTGCTGGCTCTGGACGTTGGCGTGAAACAGAGAAGGCGCACAGCAGATGCGTGGAGAAGGGTTTAAGGAGCTTGCAATTTAATTGTCAAATCAGCTACAGTAAGGAAAGAACAGTGAGAGACAAAATAGTGGCTGAATAGTGAGGAGCAAAGAAGGGATTTTTGGGTGGACATTAAATGGAGTTGAAATATTTTTCCAGAAAAGACCCATGAAGAGTTAGACGTCCCAACGCCGGTTCGGAGGTAATATCGACGCAGAAGACCCGGGTTAAGTATTATTTTAATTATTTTGTTGTTTCTTTCTCTCATTAGAAATTGATTGTGTTATCCTGTTTTTAATATGGGTATTGTGTATGGATAATCGAATTTTTGTTATTATTCGGTTATTTATATATGAACCTATTGGGTATTGTGATTTGATAATTTTAATGCGTTCATTGAATTATTAATTTCAATCCCATTGCTAGAATTTCAATATAATCCGTAATTGTTGTGTTGAGATTCATGTGTAGCGACTAATGATTCGTAATCATTAGGGATAACATGACCTAGGTTAAATGACGCATCGTATGTAGTT
>JAOTBA010000002.1:18547020-18559833 GCA_025629845.1 Erythroxylum squamatum | reverse complement strand
TCCATTATGGACACATAGTGGTTTAAAGGCTTGTGGCATAGGCTAAATGTCACCGTACACCTACGAAAGTGGAATCATTAACTTGGTTAAGGTTTCGGTAGTGAGTTTTCTTTTATTTTGCTTGAGGACAGGCAAAATTCTAAGTGTGGGGGAATTTGATAAGTTACATTATTTGTCGAAGATTTTGGGATAATTTGGAATTAATTTGACTTATTTCTATATGGATTTGAAGTTTTATGTGGTCAATTCTCTCACATTACAACTGTGTTGCTTGATAGGTACAAATGGATAGATTATGGGGTAAAAGATGTAACTTTTCTTATGGACACCGGATTAAGGCCACTCAAGGATGATTTCAAAGAGGACTCCGAGCTCTACAACTTTCGAGAAGACTCAAAGAAGAAAATGTGCCAACTAGAAGGTCAAAGATGTGAAAATTTTGGATTGGCAAAATGAACTTCCAGACCCGAGAAGGTCCGTTTAACAGACATTCATGTCTATTTAACGGACATCACCTGGCAACATACAGTTTCAAACCCGAGAAGGGCGGCCAGTACGTTCTATTTTCCCCTGTTTAGAAAAAAACTAGGTTTCTTGGGACCAAAGACACTATAAATACTCATTTATTAGACCTAAAAGGGGGGCTGGACACTGAAAACAAGGTTACTACAATTGGGAGGCACAAATAAGAGGAAGATAGAGAATTTGGGGGATTTCCTCAAGGATTGGGAGCAACATTATCTTGTGTTTCTTCTGCTTTCTCTCTCTACTCTTTCTTAAATGTTGAGCATTCTTATGTGTATGATTTTTGTTACAATGTTCTGGAACTAAACCTCCTTTAGGGTGAGGGATGTAGCCTATTTGGAAGATGATTTGTATGATATGGAATGTTGAATGTTGAATGAAAATTTATGGGTTATGTTTGTCTTTCTTGAATCTCACCGTTGTTTCTATGCTTGATCTGCATAGATGTAATCTTAGGAATCGTATGATGTACTGAAGAGTGAAATATGGTTCATGCTATAGGAAGATGAACACCTTGGACTTAGCGGTTGAGATATCCTAAGCTAGGGTGAGAACTTGTGGTTTCTTGTTCTTCATGGATTTGGTTAGTAAGTTCACACATTGAGAGATATGGATAAAGTTGTGCAACTGTTTTCATAGCCTAACATTCAATCAATTTCATATTGTATAATTCAGTCCTTTGAATTGGTGAACCCCAATCCCTAACTCTAAACCTTTGATTTATCCCTTGTTGTTTTCTTGTTTAGTACTTACAATTTACTGTTCACTCAACTCCAATCACATTTTAGAATTTTCTGTTGATAACATGCAAATAATTAGAATTAATTTGGTGGTGAATGAATTGGTCCTTTAGGGAGATGACTTTGGAATACTTTTTGTGTGGATACTAGAAACGACTCTGTGCACTTGCAGAAAATTATCGACCACCTTACCATTGGGCCACGGGTTGGGGTTAGGCCAAGAAATCTCAACCCATGGCCCAGTCAAACCGGGCCAAGTCAGACCATATTTGCCATCACTATTAAAAAACTATAAATTTGACATATTGCATTTAATTATTATTTGAAACTATGAATTATTGATATTGTGACTTAATTAACTAATCAAATCTTATAATATAGTGCATTTTATTTATAATTCAGGGATTTACTTATAATGACTTCAAATCCAAAACATTATATCATCTAACATGAGAGAGAATATGAATCTTGATTTCAAGTAATCAGTAATGTCATTTTCAATGTTAAGTCAATTAAAAATGAAAGTTATATAACTCATGAAAGAATATTTAAATATAATTTCTATTGATAAATTGATTTCCTAATTTTTGAAAATTTTAAATATTAAAATGTTAAATTCTAAACATTTTAAAGAACATAATCTTTGATTTTGTTAATAAGAAGATTTTGAATATTTCCAACTGTACGAGAGGTCTATTTTTTATCAACTAATTAATATGTATAACATAAACACAAATTTAATTGAAACTTATGATTTTTATATTATATCCATAAAGTAGGTTACTTGATAAAAGTATTAGAGCTCATCTTAAACTCTGCAAATCAAGTTGAAGTTTTTTAACCTGAATCAAGTAAGTTTTTATCTTTCTCTTTAACTCCTTGTATTTTCTTTGTTGTTTTTTTTAATATATTAACATGATATCTGTTGGATCTCGTTTTCGAAACCCAACTCTTACTCTGATACCAGACATGTTGGACCACGCTTGTTTCCGGAGCCCAACCTCTGAACCAAAAACAGTGATCTTCATAATCAACTCATTTCTAACGCTTGCTTTGATACCACACCTATTGTACACCGCTTGACTCCAGAATCCAACTCTTGCGAAAACATGAAACGTGAGCATACCGGAGTAATAACATAAAGCTCAGGGTTATTTCATTGCACCCTCATTAGCCATCATTAGTTTATCTTCATTCCCATAACATCTCAAAAATTTAATCACAATTTTTTCAATGGCATGCCCATACAAATCAATCATCATAATCAACGGAACCCAATTCTTGCTCTGATAACATGTTGAACTACAATTCCGGAGCCCAACATTCGTAGTCAAAAACTGTGATCTTCATAGTCAACTCATTGCTTTATCGTCAGAATAGTCTTTGGAAAAATCATCAAACCAGAATTTCAATTTGACTTCTTCAAAGAAATTTTAGCTTTAAGTCTCTAATTTGTTTTGAAGCAAAGACCATCTTAATCGTACCTCTATAGATGAAGATATGCTTAAAAACTAAAGGGCGTTCATACCCCAATCATGCTCTCCCAACCGACCCCTCACTTTCTCTAATGCAAACTTTTTCAAATCAACTCCAAAAGATACCAATTTTTGTGGAGAGATAGAAAATTTTCTTATAAATCTATTTGTTCAAGAATAACCTCATTTGGAGGTCGGATGATTAAGTTATGACCAAAAGAATCCAACATGTTTATGCCTCCAATCATATTGTACCTAACTTTGCGCAATTACCATAACATTCAATATAAATTTTGGATTGAGTTTGTTCTTATACAGTTGGAAATAAGACTTCGAGATCTACAACTTTGATGAAGGCCACAAAGTGCGATGCTGCATCTAATAAGGTCAAAAATCTTGATTTACTGAAACTATCCCGTGAATGTTCGTTTAACGGACATCCATGTTCGTTTAACAAACATTGTCGGGCCTAGGGGTACTTTTTCACCCGAGACGGTCCTTTAACAGACAAAAAGTCTGTTTAATGGACATGGGCGATGTTGGGGGTCCTTTTTGACCAGAGAAGGTCCGTTTAACAGACCTAAAGTCCGTCTAACGGACATAGGGGCTCCCCAAACTCCTCCAAAGCCTCTCCAATGCTTCCTACATCCAATCTAACATCATAGTCACTAATAATCTTCCCAAATTCAACTCTTCTTGTGCCAAATCACTTCATATCAATTCAAACACCAAATTTATTTCATAAAACTCTGAAATCTCATCTCCAATGACTCATAACATACACAAACTCTCATCATTCTCCATAGCTGTCATGTTCATACCTCCTGTGCAGCATCACTTCTTGTAATGATCATATCTTTTCACTTCGTTATCCAAAAATTACAAACTTTATAGCGTTGGAAAGTTAGAAGGACAAGCTACAACTTCTATGAAGACAACTTTGACTAGTTCTACCTAGATTATTCCAGATTTTACCTTAAATTCAAAACACAATTTCTACCCTTATGAAAACTTGAAAATTGTCCCAAACTCACTTCGTGTCATGCAACATCATTCTTAGCCATTCATAATTCCTATTTTCTTTTCCATAACATCTCACTTATATATATATATATATATCACAACAATTCTTGTTCAAGATCATCAACTCAAGGTGATAACTTCAAGTGTACTTAATTCCAACTTGACCTCATGCTTAATTAATTCATATTTTAACTCCACCTTGATCGATACCTAAATTCACATTCCAATTTGACAATCATTCTACACAAATTCATATGTCATTTGCATCATAAAACATGAGTTTATAAAGCTTTAATAGCATTTCCAAGCCACATTACATCATCAATATCAAAATCCAATATACAAAGGATGCAAAACCCAATAATTTTTGAAATACAACTGAAGCCTTGTTTTACATAAACTACTCCAAACAAAATAAAACATGCAAATTTGGAGTGATATCTTGACTTTCTTTCACTCGGTCTCTTGCTCATCACTTGAATAGGGGAAGGAGAGTGGAGGTGTGCTTGAAAGCTCATGGGTAACAAGCTTATAACCGAGAAACAAGCAAAAACCCTTGAAATATTTATTTTGATTGTAAAACTTCACATAGTAAAATCCATGTAACAAATGTTTCCCAAATTCACAACTTATCAAGAAATGCATAAACATCATAAATCATGCATTCATTAAACTTTTCACAATCATAAACACATAAGCATATCAGAAATGGTTTGGGTCGATTCTTAACATAACGTACTACACATTTTTCCTAAGGGTCATGTGTAGCCGTAAACAGAACGTACAATCGCAATCCCACATAATAGTTTTGCGTAGCCATGAACTTAAGGGAGTCCGTGAAGGAGCTCCATGCCACTAGCGAGTAGGTGGGAGAAGCCTTTAGACAAGTGCACTTGACTGACAGAACAGACCACCACAAACCCACATAACATGTAATACATGACTTGAAAATAAATTGCCCAAATGGCACATTTCAGAAACTTGTTTTTTTTCATGAACATGCAATTTTTCGAAAATCGTTTCATTCAACAATTCACAATTCATCAGCAAAATTCACATATTAAGCATATAGAAAATTCTCAAATCATTCAAAAGCAATGATGCAATATTTATGAAGCCATTGAAATCATTTTATTATCTTGATTCAAAAGAAACATTTATGGCTCATAACTCAAATTATAAACATGAAACCCACCTTAATTTCCTTGCTTAAAAACCTTGCTCAAAAGCCTCTACTCTTGCTCCTCTTGCCTCTCTCTTGATTTCCTCAATCATTGACAAAATTCTCAAATCAATAGGCATTCCAATTGAGAAACCAATAAGACACATTCACTAAAATTGATCTTAGAATTCTTAAACCCATACATTTCCTAAGCTCCATGAACCAAAATCTTTCCAAAAATCCAACAAATCAAAAATGCTCTTACCTTGAATCTTCACCAAATGAAGAGTTTCTTGGCTCTAATGGAAGCTCTCATCCTCCTCTTCCTTTTTCCTTCTTGAATAAACTTCAAAATCACTCTTGAGGGTGGCTTAGAGAAATCAAAACCTAGCTTGCTCTTCTTCTTTCTCTCTTTTCTTTTCTCTCCAACGACACTTTCTCTCTCTTTCCTCTTCAATTTCGTTTTTTTTTCTTCTTCCAAATGTAAGACACTCTTTTCTTCTTCCTTTTACACCATTAATGATTGAACAATGTCCATTTTACCCTTACTTATGTGCCTTGTAACTTAAATGCTTAAGTGACTTGCCAATTTTGCCCCTCATGCAACCTTACCACCTTAACACTATAATTCAATTAACCTATGTCATATAATCTAACTCACATTAACATGCTAATTAACTCCACAAAATAAAATAATTAATCTATCAAGACCTCAAAATTCATTTAAATCATGCTTAACTCCTTTCGAAAATCAAGACCTTTTTCTAATCATGTAATTGAAGAAATTTGATGACACTTCCTTTTAAAAAAATGTTCCTCATTTTCTTAAGTTTCTAATGACACCAAAATCATTCAATTTGATTCAACAGCTTAAAAGTTATGCCCCAAGCATTTTCGGACTATTCTTATACTAAAACAATATTCTATGCTCAACTTCCATCTGAAAATTGATATTCTTAGAGACTGAATTAATCCAAATGAAAAATCATCGCATTCGGATGACTAGAGAAAAAGTTATGGCTAAAACACTGAAGCATACTCAATGACCATGTTTCAATTACATTTTCCAGCTTTAAACTTCTAACATTTCACATATAACCCATCTTATACCTAAACCATCTTTTCTATTTCATTTCAAATTTAAGAATTCACCTTTTCTTTACACGTGAATAATCGCCAATAATTTCTTATTTAATTGTTCTAATTTCCAATAAAAGTTTGGGGTCTAACAATATCATAGCCAGGTTATAATCTTTTATCATTGTAAATTGTAATAGCATGATAAAAGTCTGCAATTGTCTTGTATTTTAATAACCCAACGTTTTTAGTTAGATATTTTGTAATTGCTCTATATATTTTAAAATCATTATGTCAATTGCTACATAAGCTAAAGGTCCCTATATCCAATTAATAGTCATACAAATTCAAGGTATCTCAAAATCCTCAAATTCTTTTAAACTCTAATTTTTTATACTATGTATCCTTCTAAAAATGGAGAAAAGATTTGTGTCTAAAGGCTAAAGAGTTGGATATTCTTTAAGATGTAGAGGTTGACCTTGTAATCTATTCAACATAAGAAACCTTTCCGAGTTTTCAAACACTAGTTACTTATTTGAAAATATATTCTCCACTTAACTATTTTTGATTAGTTAATTATTTCGTTCTTCCTACTTTAGCCAATAGTTACTTTAGGGGAGAATTTGCCAATTTATGCTTGTTTATAGCAATGGAAAGATTTATTCATGGTAAAAACGTTTGTATTGTTGTAGGAAAAAAGTTCTATCACACAAAAGGGAATACAATAACAAATCTTTATCTTCATTTTGTCTATCTATCACACAAAAGGGAATACAATTACAAATCTTTATCTTCATTTTGTGTATACCATTGTATTTCTTATTTTTATCTAGTTAAGATCTTTGTCTCTATCTTTCTATTGATATCATTTTTCCATTTTTATTTTTTCTTTATCTTGTTAAAGAAGTCTTATGAGTGTTGATTTTATCTATTATAGTATTTTCTTTCATGAAAATAAAATAAAATTTATGAGACTACATATGGTTTATAAAAGATTTTGAGAATAAAGATCATAACATGAAAGAGTGAAACAAGTTTAAATGATGATTTCTATGATGACCCTTGGCACATGTGAATTTTGTTTGAGCATATGATGCATGCTTATTAGGTATAAAGTTATAAGGAATAGATGAGCCCTTTTAAGGATTGATTTTTGGAATTTTGAGTTTGAAGAATTGTGTTAATTAAGGATCATTTTTTAATGTTTAAAATTGTTATGGTTCCTTGGTAGTAACTGTTTATGAGTGGTTTAATTTACTTTTACTTTCATAGTAGTTCCATTCATAGTAAGTTTCTATATTTCTTACAAGACTAGGAGGAGCTAATAATCATTAATTGCACCAACTATCATTGCTTCTAAACTAGTTGAGTAAGTTTATGTTTCAAATATTTAGAATTTTTTAATTATGTTCCAATATATGCAAATACTCATTTTTTTTCACTTACAAGACTTCAAAAAATCTAAAAAGTAAAGTCGTCGTTGATAACTTGAAATATTTCTCATTTGGCTGAATATATTTGTTAAATTGTGTGTTATTTTGTTGTAACTGAACTATTTTAATATGTTACATGTTGATGGAAGGAGTTCTAGGATATTGATATTCCTACTTTCAATTTTAATTAGAGTTATGATGTCATTGTTGATAATTGTATAAGTTTTAATTAATGACATGCTAACTAATATAATAAATTGCCAACTAATAGTCATATTTTTGTGATGTAGATATTAGTAACTTTTGAGTTTCATTATAATGGGATCTTCAAAAAAAAAATGAGACTACAAATATGTTAGAGGAAAGTTTAGAAGAAAGAAGAAAATAAGGTTAACAAACTTAACTTGCCAATATTAAAAGGGGTGTCTTATAACAAAGGACATTGAGTGATATCAATATTAAAAGGGGTGTCTTATAACAAAGGACATTGAGTGATATCAATATTAAAAGGGGTGTCTTATAATAAGGGAATGCATATGGTTTGTATAATGTTATAAGAAAAGTGACATTGAGATTCAATCACTATAATGTTATAAGAATAGTGACATTGAGATTCAATCACTATGTAATTAGGATGGATGGTCTAAAACATTTGTTATGAAGAAGACATATATTATGTTTAATCTAAAGATATTTATGAAGGATTTTCAATTTGAAATTTATATAAAGTTCAAGGAAGAGAAGCAGTTTAGGAAAGCAACAAGAAATTATGCAATTACAAGTAATTAAGGTGTTTTAATTACGAAAAGTTATTTGAGAATGAAGGTTGTTTATAAGCCACATTATCCCTTTAAAATAAATGAAAGCTAAATTGGAAATGAGAAATGAAAAAATAGAAGAAAACTTATCACATTATCACACTATCATATTTGTAAAATATTGTTGTCATCTCGTAACATTTATCCTCTAATACACGTTTTGTTGAAATATGAAGCCTTTGTCTGTCTGTTACATATCAGTCCTTTCTTGTTGTTTTCTCCCATGGTGGTTACGATTGCGATTCTTTGTTTTTAGGTGTACATATTCTAGATGGTTCTTATGATGAGGTGTAAATAACGAATGTTTTTTGTTTTTCTTTTCTTAGCAAAGCACAGGAACCTCGTGCTTGTCTTTTGTATATATTGACTCTTTGTATTCCTTTACACAGTGAAGAAAACTTTTCCAACATTACTGTTCCATTCTTATACTCTGTTCTACTCTGTTTTCCTCTACGATAACAGAGCATTAAATATGTCCATTATCTACCTATACGTAATATGCTCACGTTTCAACATTGATATTGGGAAAACTTCAACATGTATTCAAATAACTTAAGGATACAAAACATTCTATAGTACAAAAGGATCTGGTGGTTGTTAAATGAAATTTAATCTATAAAACTCAGGGATGCTTCAAAGCTCTCAACTGTGTCCGTGGAATTTACGGATACTACAAAGCTTTCAACTACGTCGGTGAGTTTCAAAGCTTCCATAGAAAAAGAAAAAAAATATGGTTCATAAGACAAAGATGATAGTTTTATGGTAGGAAGACATTCGATATATAGTACTTAAGTTTTAATCTTCTTCATTAATTTTTTAACATTATTTAACTGAAAATTTTTAAAAATTGTAAATTATTTTTTCTTCCTTTTCATTATACACGTGCCTATGGGCTTGATATTGAGATTGATTATGTGACATTTCACGTTAACAATGTTAAAGGTAAAGTAAATTGTTGACTATATTTTCAAAACATTATGATTTTACATATTTGATTAATATATTTTATATTTCTAAATAATTACAACAATTTTTTGCGGATTTAAATAATATTTGTCCTATATTTATTACAATCCTATAATTTCATGTAAAAATTTATAAAACAACACATAGAAGTTGACTTGATTCTTTAACAACTTTCCCAACTTGTTTACAGCAAGCAATTGCTTACTGCGTGGAGTAATCCAACAAATTCCACCAAAACTACCTTGTGTTTACTCCAACAAATTAGATCTGTTTTATACACTAACATTCTTCAACGGGAACAAAGACAATCATGTTCTGTAAGTTATTTCCAATTTTAAAGTGAAAGGTGTTGAGATATTTATAAGAGAGGGGCAGTTTCATATCCTTGAAAGATCAAGAATTTGTCGAATCCTTTCTTACGTACTTCATACCATAGCTTCTATAAGACCTTCTGTAGAGGCGTATCATACGTCATATATAATGTATGAAAAATAAGCAGAAAAAGTGTTGCTGAAAATGTATGCCACGGAGCATCAATTACGTAGCTTTTATAAAATCTTCTGCAATGTCATATAGGAGAGTGCCGCTCCGGCCAGGTTGACAATTTGTGAAGGATGGAATGCATCCCAGAACAAGTACAAGTTCCTCAATGTGCATGGATCTTCTTCGGGGATGCAAAGACCATGCTCATTTACTTGACAGCAACTGGTGATTTTAATACCCAAACCTGGAAGACGAAGATCAAGTAACTCTACACCAAGATAGGTTTTTACAAATACAAAACATAACAATTTGTAAATATATACCTGGAGTAGAAATATATTCAGAGACAACTCCATAAGTATTCAAGTAGACAAATTTAGCGTCAGTAAGATCCTCGTTAAGCTGGTTTACAAGAGATTTAAGATTGTCATTAAACATGTTTGCTGCATAGTTCATGTAGTCGACGCATAACGAGCCATTGGTACCATAGAAAGCAGTAGCATTTGGTGTGCAGCCTATAGGTCCTATTCCAGTCAATGCCACCTTCTTTGCTCCGCAATTATATAAACTCTAGATCAACCCAAAAAAAAAAAGTAATTGGTTATTTGTCCCTAAATGAAATAGAATATATATTAAATTTGAATAAACGGGATTGAGGAAATTTATAAATTGAACAACTGACCATAATTTTTTCTTTGTATTCCTCAATAAGAACTTGTGCGTATTGAAACGGGGTGTACTCCTTGCTAGTATTATAAATTTGGGGCAAGAAGTAGTTGTTTATGTAATCGTTACTGCCAATTACGAATAAATACAAGCACTTGGTTAGGTAACCCTCAGCTGTCTCCTCACTTCCTAGTAAGTCAATTATGCGGGAGATGATGATCTGGTGTCTCTGTAGTTGGGTAGTCAAGTCAATATTGTCACCCTGCAAAAAAATAAATAATAAATGAATATCTGCAGAAGAACTTTTTCTGATATTCTTTTTTTTTATAAAAAGCATGTAGGCAGATAAAATACCATGAATTTCCCACTTTCATTTCGTATTCCAGCTGAGCCAGACGCGTAATTGACACCATTGACTATATATGAGCCAGAAGCAGATGGAAATGGAGGAATGAAATCGTCGAAACCCAAAAATTGACCTGCTAGTGTAGGGCATATTGATGAAGTTGTATGATTAGTGATTAGTATTTAAGATATGTTCTTTTACAATCATTGACAAAAGAAATGAAAAGAGAAACTATTTGTTTCTCAGTCACGACTGTGCATTAATTACTAAAAGTTGAGCTTTAAAAAATTCGTAAGTAATAAACAAAACCTGATCAAGATCATTCTAAAACATGCCTACAAGTCATATGCAGCAATTTGTAATAGTGGTTTATGCATATCAAACAGAATTTACGCTGGCACATTCATATATAAATACAGTGCTCCTCCTCCATTATATATACATTTTTATGAAATCTATGCTTAAAATACAAATATATAGATATATGTATTTTGTGTGTGCAAGCGTGCGCGTATACATACCTAATAAAAAGAACTTGTGAAGAACAACTCTCATATATGAAGAAAAAGAAACATGAGAATATAAGACACTGATGGAAAGACTTGATATATATATATATATATATTAAATGTACCGGACCAAGTATATCTGCGGCGGTTCGACCGTTAGTGAACCTTCCGGTAGGTCCATAAGGGAAGTCGATTCCATACGGCGGATAATCAACCTTGGCGGTGGTTTCAAGCTTGTTATTGTTGCCGCTGTCCGCCAGTGAGTCTCCGAATATGAAATAACATGGCACTTCCGCTTCTCCATCAACAAAAGTACTCCAATATACGGCTAGTAATAAGGACACAAAGACGCAAAATTTTGGCCTACCCATAGGGAGAAGATAACTAACATGCAAAAGGGAAGGAATAGAACAAGAGAAGAATGATGCAAGGATAAAGAAGAGGAGATATTGTAGGCTGTTGAAAGATGATGAAGAAAGAATATTGCACGACGGGCCGAAAGGTTTGGTAGAAAGTAGTCAAAAATGAAGGTTATAAACATGATATACCAATAAAATATTATAGCATTATTGCTTCTTTAGTTACGTTAGAGAAAAGGTTTTTGAACTCGAACTGGACATCAAACTAGAGGTTTTATTGGTTATCGGTTTGATAGATTCGACCGGTTCAACCAGTGTGACGTCATAATTATGCAATAATTATATTTAATTATATATAATATTAGTAATATTTTAAAAAAATACAAAACATACCAAAAAATAAAAATAATATTAAATAATAAAAATAATAAAAAATTTAGGTTCGACCGGTCAATTGACCGGTTTTCACCGATTCTCACTGGTTCAATTAGGGACCGGTTTTTAGGAGTGAACCAGACCGGATAGCCTACCGGTCACTGGTCGAACCGGCCTGTCCGTTCCAGTTTTTAAAACAATAGTTAGAGATAAAACAAATTGTTGAGTCTCCTCCTTATCTCAATTTCTATTTCTCTCCTCTTATTTTAAAGTTATCATTTAAATCTTCTTAAGAAGCACTACGCATAAACTTTAGTGCAAGTTATAGTCGCTTGAGTTTTCTTGTGGGAAACTTATTGTGTGTGCTATTAATATAAGTCAAGTTGACGAAGGAATTGATGATCCGTAAGTTTAATTTAGAGTAACATCTTCTAGTTCCTAAATCCTAACAAGTTTTACAACCAATTAAAATAGAACTATCAAGTAGCATCTCATCGGTTCTATTAGTGGAAGGGCGAAGAAGAAGATGTAAAAGATGGTTGAATAAGTTGAACAGCTCTGTGAGTGAATGCTCTTGTTGAGACGTACCTATTTTTCTTTTCTATTACTCCCGACAAAGAAAGAGCTACAATATAATGAAGAAACAAAAGTAAAATACACGAGCTCATCCATTTACTCCTCCAACTTCCTAGAAATTTATTTCAATTTAGAATTTAAAATACTCCATCAACTCTAAATTCTAGCAGAGTTAATACATTCTCCATTTAGTCGAAAGATTAACACTACAAGAAAAAGGGCCAACACCGACCGATATTACCGACCGAATTGGCTATAATTTGGTCGGTAATATAGGTTG
>JAOTBA010000002.1:18484177-18496105 GCA_025629845.1 Erythroxylum squamatum | reverse complement strand
CTTAATCAAGTCTATACATCTTGTTATTATCAAAACATAAGTGGAATTAATCTTGTCAACCACCATTGGTCCAACATCACTTATTCCCAATGCCACATGTCACCATTTCATATGTCTAATCAACCTAAATTCCCATGTATAAATTTGTCTTGCTCTTTAACATTTTTCTTAGACTAGATGCATATATCACCTTATCAATTAATCAATTGTAACGATAAATTCCCAATTTACTAATTATAGTCCATCAAAACAAATTCAAGACAAAATCAACACACAATTACATCATGATCAGTAAAAACCTTTCATACCTCGGAATATATCAATTGAGTGCATATACTATCTTGCAATGTTTTCTAAATCATGATTCATATGCGTATACAAATATTATGCATGTGAACGAAATTCATCTCGTAAATTTTTAAATGAAATAACTCATGTGACTCAATCTAACAATTTAATCTCTTAACATTTTTTAGAGGTAGGATATTACACTAACACACTAATAAGATGTATAAGTTGTACATAATTAGGAACTTCTAATCTAGAAGTATGACAATAACATAAATATGGAATCAACATAGTGAATATAGTCAATTTGTCTTTCATTAAAAATGTAGAGTTGTAAAATGTCATAAACATTGATAAAAAAGATATAATATGCATGTATTACATAAAATCCAAGAAATTCTCACAAAACATACATAAAACATAAACTCTCAATAAAACAAAGAAAACTAGGATCCTATCATTCCTATATTAGAGACATGTTCCTAAAACACACAAATAGGTAAGCCTTTAGTTAGCAGCTTTACCAATATATTGCTCAAAGGTGTGTGTTCAATAGTAACGAGAAACTTTAGAACTTCCTCTTTGACAAAGTAAAATTTAATGTCAATGCCTAGAGCAAGAAGTGCTCCTAATATTGTGAGAGAAAGGTACAACTAAAGAATTATCACAATGAAATTTCGTTAACCTCAAAATAGAGTCCATAACTCCCAATACTAAAACGAATTTTCATAGCCATATTACATGACAAGTAACTCCATCACATGTTACATATTCTACTTCTATAGTAGAAAAAGATATAAGTATCTATTTGACACTTTTTCATAAAACATCTTCTCCTGCGAAGATGTACCCAGAAGTGGATTGCTTATCATTTATACATTCTACATAATCAAAGTCACTAAAACCAAACACTTCAAGAGTATTAGCACCCTAATATGTTAACGTAAGATCTTTAGTACCCTAAAGATACCTCAATACTTCCTTAGCAAGTTTTTAGTAGCTTTGTTTAGGATCACTCAAGTATCTACTAAGCATACCAACCTTAAAGGCTATCTTAGGATGTGTGTATACTTAAACATACATCAAGTTGTTAATAATAAAAGCATAATGGACTACTTTCATTAGATCTCTCTCACATCATTCAAAGGGTATTGGCTCTTAGAGAACTTATCCCTTTTATAGTTGGAGTCTTTATAGAAGAATAAGATTGTATATTATGCTTCTTCAAGATATGATCAATGTAGGTACTTTAAGAATATTTAAAAAAACCATTGGCCCTATCGTGAGAAATTTGTATGTCCAAAATATATGATGCTTCATGATGATATTTTATATTAAAATGGCTAAATAATAGTTGTTTTACTCCAACCAACACATTAGTCCTATTAACAGTGAGCAAAATATCATCAACCTATAAAACCAAAGATTTTTACTTGTTATCACTAACCTTTATGTACTTATATTAATAAAAAACATTTTCCTTAAATTTGTTAACAATAGAAATTTCATCAAAATTGAGATATCACTGCCTCAAAACACGTTTCTACTTATAAATTAACTTTTGGATATTAAAAACTATGTTTTCCTTTAGCTACCTGATCAATGGTTTCTGCAAGTGCACGGAATTGTTCTAGTATCCACACAGTGAATATTCTAAAGTCGTCTCCCTAAAGGACCAATTCATTCACCACCTAATTTAACTCTAATTAATTGCATGTTCTCGAAAGAAAGTTCTAAAAAATGATTGGAGTTGGGTGAACAATAAATTGTAAGTTATACAAGAACTCAGGAAAAAGATAGATTCAAGGATTTAGAAATAAGGGTAAGGGTTCACCCATTCAAAAGATTGATTCGTATAATATGAAATTGATTGAATGTTAGGCTATGAAAACAGTTGCACTACTTTACCCATAACTTTTCTCAAAGCATACAAGAGTATTCAGCTAGAGAAACACCATTTCTTAATGTATGAACTCACTAACCAAACCCATTAAGAACAAGCAACCTCAAGTTATCACCCTAGCTTAGGTTATCTCTAACTCTAAATCTAAGGTGTTCATCTTCTTAGAGCATGAATCATATTTCACTCTTCAGTACATCCTATAATTCCTAAGATTGCATCTATGGAGATTAAGCATAGAGACAATAATGAAGTTCACGGAAGACAAACATAACCCAGAAATTTTCATTCAACATTCAACTATCCATATCATACAAATGATCCTTCAAATGGGCTACATCCCTCACCCTAAATGAGGTTTTGTTCCTGAACATTGCAACAAAAATCATACACATAAGGATGCTCAACATTTAAGAAAAGGTAGAGAGAGAAAGTAGCAGAAACACAAGAGTTGCAGCTTCCAATCCTTGGGTGAATCCCTAAAATTCCCTATCCTCTTATTTTGTGCCTTCTAGATGTAGTAACGTCGTTTTCAGTGTCCAACCCCCTATTTAGGTCTAAACAGTGAGTATTTATAGTCCTCCCGTCCCAAGAAACCTAATTTTTCGAAACAGAGGAAGTGCTGGCCGCCAATGTCCATTAAACGGACAAGCATGTCCGTTTAACAGACCTTCTCGGGTCCAAACTGGTGTTTTGCCAGGTGATGTCCATTAAACAGACATATGTGTCTGTTAAACGGACATGGCCTAATCCAGCAATTTCACGCCTTTGACCTTCCCTTTGACATAATTTCATCTTGGAGTCTTCTCGGAAGTTGTAGAGCTCGAAATTCTCTTTGCAATCGTCTTTGAGTGGCTTTGATCTGGCATCCACAAGGAAAGTTATGCCCTTTTCCCCAAAATCTACCATTTGTACCTATCAAGCAACGCAATCGGAATGTGAGAGAATTAACTGCATAAAACTTCAAATTCACAACGAAATAAGTCAAATTGAATCCAAATCATCCCAAAATCATCTACAACAAATTTGACTTATCATGCTACTCTTTCTGTTTTCTTTTCTACCCACATATTATCTTTTAGATTATATTCAAATTGGTAGGGAATAGATGAATGAAACTTGGCAGGTTCATACCACTTCAGAATTTCAAAAGACACTCTATAATAGGCAAAAATCTTAATGAGTAGCATCCGATAAAGTAGACCACTAGTGTTGGTATCATTGTTGGGAGGTTCATCTTATTTCCCTTCAGTAGATTATACACAACATATGCGTCCAGGAGACTACATCTTTCCACTAAACTAATCCTTGGAAAAATTGAAGTAGCTGATATCGATGCAAGGCATCATGGCAGTAAGTCTAAATGTCTACACCAACGTCTCCCTTCACGAGTATTCTCGGTATGTAGGAAAATAAAATTCACAACTACTCCCAAATCAAGATCAGTAATGTCCCACTTATGACAAGGAAGGTCAGTTTTGCCTATGGGAATTATATTCAGCGTTTCCCGAGATTTCCTCAGTAACCAAAATCTCACACTTATGTACCCAAGAAATGATTGCCAACTTCCAATCAATTTCATCTTTTCTCATATGTGTATAAAATTATCTAACTAAATTATTACACACTGTCTCATTCAAATTTAAAAAAATTTCCCATCCAATAGCAAGAAAATAAGAAGAGATGGGAATACAAATGTCATCGAATAGGAAAGGAGGCAAAATGCAGCCAGTAACCACATTTCACTTCTTGTAGTGCATTTTATATCGTGCTTCAGCTTCTAGTGACTGAAACAGCTTGATCGGTGCTAAAGACTCTCCTTTCTTGTGTTTATTTGATTTTGACCTCTTAGCTTTTGGAATTTCTTCAAACAAGGTTTCTTCATAAAATAGCTCATTCGTAACAATGGGTTCCTCAATATTCTCTTCAAGCATAGGCGCTTTGCCTTTTCTTATTTCTTCCATTTCTCACTTTCGAGATTCTTCTTCTTCCCTCAGTTCAGTGTCATGGCTTTTTTCTTTTTCAGCAATTTTTTTAGCTTGCTTTGTAACACTTCCTCTAGTTTGTGGACATCTTATTAGACTAACTGGTTCTTCATTTGAATCATCATCATTAACGATCAAGTGTACTTCAGGCAATTTTTTTCTCTTGGACCCAGGTTGAGGTGTAGTCGATGGTGGTGCTGTGGAAGTTTTGAAAGACATATTAGAAGGAGTAGGTAGAGTAAGAGTAGGCAGTGAAAGTGAAGGAGAATGAAATCTTACTTTTCTGGTTAGCTCGCCCTCATTAGAAGAATTTTCTTCTCCTCCTCCTTCCTTTTCTTATTCTTTTTTATTTTTATTTTTCTTCTTCTTCTTTTTCTTTTTCTGATGAGCTAGGGTTTGAGTTATCATATCCTTCTTCACCAGAGTCAGTGATATACTGTTGCTTGATTGTTGATTCATTTTGTTTGGAAGATGAAACAGAATTTGATTCTTCAGGAAGAGACAATATAGCCAAAATCTTTCTCTTTCTCTCATACGGAGTCTCCTGAATGAATGCTTCTGAAACTTGAGGCTTTTTGATAGAGGTAACAGAAACAAGTTCAGTAGGGGTGTCTAGTGATCCTACTATTGGTGAAAGAGAAGACGATTCAGAAGTAAGAGTTTCAGACTCTTGTTCATGGCGAAAAGTTTCATTATGGATGGTAGTGGGAGTTAAGGTTTTCTTTTATCCCTTGGACTTTGTTTGTGCCATTTCAAGTAAGTTAGTGGGATTTAGGAGATTTGAGTAGAAACAGAGAGTTAAGGTGCAAAGAGGAAAAATGATGCTTTTAAGAACGACGAAGATAAGTAGAAAGAAGAAATCTTCTCAATTGTACACGCTATTAAAGGAGTTGTGATCGTCGACATATTTTCTGTCAGTCGTGTATGAAAAGTTCTCACGTTTTAAAAACTGAAATGGCACCATTTAATAACTACCTTTTTAATACATGTGTATTACCCTATTAAACTAAGAGGAGCTTTCTAAACTAAGAGTAGCATACCAAAAAAAAGGGATTAGAAAGAGCCTGCTAATAACTGCAAAGAGAAATATCATTAAATCTTCATACAGAGTTAATATCAGATAATCTGCACATACCAAGTTCTTTTCTTAATAAACAACATCTATCTTAAGAAAGTAACTTAGTAAAGATATCAACTACTTGATTTTCATTTTTAACACGTAAAAGATCGATGGTTCCTTCTAAAACATGATCTCTAAAAAATAATGTTTGATTTCTATATGCTTAATCCTAGAACGATGCGCAGGATTTTTAGAGAGACTTATTGCACTTATATTGTCACATAGTATAGGAATATTATCAAAGTTTAGAGAAAATTTATGGAGTTAATGTTTCATTTGTAAGAGTTGAGCACAACAGTTGGCAGCTGTTATATATTCCATTTTAGTTGTTGAAAGCACTATACAATTTTGTTTCTTACAAGACCAAGAAACTAGAAATCCTCGAAGAAATTGATAGTGACCACTTGTGCCTTTCCTATCAACTTCATCACCTACATAATCTACATCACAATAGCTAAGTATGTTAAATAAATTAATTTTTGGATACCATGATCCAAAATCTATAGTTAAGAGAAGATAGTGAAAGATCCTCTTGACTACTTGAAGGTGGCTCTCTTTTGAATTTGATTGAAAGCATGCGCAAAGACATACACAAAGCATTAAATCTGGTATTAAGCTTATAAGATATACTAGTGATCCAATCATTCCTCTCTACTTTGTCTCATCTGTAGCCTTGTCTTCTTTATCCTTATCGAGTTTAGTTCCAATATACATAGGAGTATCCATCAGTTTGGCTTTAGTTCCAATTTACATAGGAGTACCCATCGGTTTGGCATTCTCAAAATGATATTTCTTGATGAGTTCCTTTATGTATTTGTCTTGGCTAATGAAGATACCTTTTTTCTGTTTGCCTAATTTGCAACCCAAGGAAAAAGGATAGTTCTCCTATCATACTCATTTCAAACTCTCCCTATATTAAGACTGAGAATTCTTCACAGAAGGATGGATTAATAACACCAAATATTATGTCATCAATATATATTTACACTATGAGTAAATCATTTTCTTTTTTCTTAATAAATAAAGTTTTATCTACCTTTCCTCTTTCAAAGTTATTCTTAAGAAGAAATTTACTTAACCTCTCATACCATACTCGAGGAGTCTGCTTTAGATCATACAAAGTTTTAGTTAACTTCATCACGTAATTAGGATGTTTTTCATCTTCAAAACCTGAAGGTTGCTTAACAAAGACTTCTTCGTTAATATATCCATTTAATAAGGCACTTTTGACACCCATTTGTAATAATTTAAATTTTCTATAGCATGCAAAGAAAGTAAAATTATATTTGATTCTAATCTAGCAACAGGTGCATAATTCTCATCAAAATCAATACCTTTATGTTGATCATAACCTTGAGCTACAAGTCTAGCTTTGTTTCTTACCATCTTACCATTTTCGTCAAGTTTGTTTCGAAAGATCCAATGAGTTATAATGACTGATTTGTTTTGTGGGCGAGGAACTAGATTCCAAACTTTGTTCTTATCAAATTGGTTTAGTTCGTCTTTCATAGCTAAAACCCAATTTTTATCAGTAAGAGCCTCTTTAACTAACTTTGGTTCTAATTGTGAAATGAGGGCAACATAATTGTTTTTTAAAGATGATTTGGTTCTTAGACTTTCAGAAGCGTCTCCCAGAATATACTGAAGTGTATCAAGACCTCTCTATTCTCTTGGGGTTCTTCGTTATATAGGCTCTTACTGAGATGTTCTTGGAGAAGGAGCCTGCTCTGTGCTAACTTTAGAAGGACCTTTTTGATCTTGTAATTCTGAAGGTATTACAGGTGTAGTTTGAGTCTGCGACATATTTTTAGGAAATAAAGGATGCCCTTCATCATTTGAATCAGTTGCTGTTGTCGAGGGCAGTGCTTCATCAAATACCACATATATTGTTTCTTCTATCCTCTTTGTTCTTTTATTATAAACTATAAATCCTTTGCTAGCAATACTGTAACACAGAAAAATAGCTTCATCTCATCTTGCATCAAAATTTCCAAGATTGTCTTTTCCATTATTTAATACGAATCACTTGCAGTCAAATGCTCGAAAGTAAACAACATTCGATTTTCTTCCTTTCCACAACTTGTAAGGGGTCTTTTTGACAATAGGTCTTATAAGACACCTGTTAAGTATGTAAGAAGCAGTAGATATAACTTCTGCCTAGTAACCATAAGGTAGACCACTGTCACACAATATTGCCTGGCCATATCAACAAGAGTCCTATTCTTTCTCTCACCAACTCCATTTGCTGAGGAGTCCTTAGGCATGAAAAATTGTACAAAAATCTTCAAAAAAATTTTTATCGAATTCTCCTCTATAATCGCTCCGAATTGATGTAATGCAGTACCTTTTTTCAATTTAAATTTTTCTGTAAAACTTCACAAAAACTTTAAAAGTATCATCCTTATTTGATAGAAAGTAAACCATGTAAATCTAGAATAATCATCTACTATAACAAAACCATATTGTTTACCACCAAAGCTTTGAGTCCTAGTAGGACCAAATAAATCCATATGTACAAGTTTCAATTAAGCACAATATATATTCTAATTTCTAGGACCAACAAATACAATATTGTCATTAACATTATCAATTATTTCACAATGGGATGAATAGAAAGTGACTCTATAACCCTTATCACATAATTGACTTATAGTTAACAAGTTATGTTTTAATCCATCAACACAAAGAACATTATCAATAGAAGCAAAATTAGAGTCACCAATTTTACCAATTCTAATGACTTTTGCTTTTTTTTAATCAGCAAAGACAACATTACCTCCATCTTTCCTTTCAATATAGCTGAAATGTGATATTTCACCCGTCATATTTCTCGAACAATCACTATCAACTATCCATTGATTTTCTCGTGCCTTTATTTTGAAGCATATCTGCAGAATGTATTATCTCATTTTAGGTACCCAAAATTTTCTAGGTCCTTTCAGGTTAACATTTTGACCTTTTGGTCTCCAAACATACATTTGAGATTTTCTTCATTTTCTGAAAGTTACAAAAATGACTAATATGACCATGTCTACCATAGTAATTGCATAAAACAAATGAATAAGAATTCTATAATTTTTGTCATTTATCAGGTTCCTACTAATTTGACTATAGCTACTACTAGATTTAACAAAGAAATTCTTGTATGGTCTAATATTATTATTTTCATTACATCCTATTCCAACCTTATCAAAAACACCTTTACCATTCTCAAGTAATGCATTAAGATTATTCCTTCCATCAACAAAATTAGCAAGATCTTTTTCTAAAGAAATGATTTTTTAATCAAAATTTTCTTTCTCAAGTTCTAAAGTATCAACTTTAATTATTTTACCTTAACAGAATCATTTTCAAGCAATGCATTCTTTAACTAACTTATCTTTTATTCCAAGAATTCCTTTTCAGAGACTTTTTACTTATTGTCATTTTTAAGAGACATGATTTTATACAAAAAATTCTTATTCTTAGATTCTAATGATTTAATCTTATTCGTTAAGGAAGCATCATTATTTTTGGACTTCTCAACCTTTTTGAAATACTGCACTGTTAATTTTTTATACTGATCATATGGTTCATGATATGCATCTCTTAATTCATCAATTTCAGTATCAGAGTTAGAATAATATACCTCATCATCTCCTGATTCAGCCATGAAACAAACATTGCGGACTTCTTCAAACTCTTCTTCTTCAAAGTTTTCAAATCCTCATCTGACCAAGCTGCAATCATAACTTGCTTTCTGGGTTTTCTGTTCTCTTTTTTTATCCTTTTGAAGAAGAGGACACTCTGGTTTTGTGTGTCCAGGTTTCTTGCAGTGATAGCATATGATTTGATTGTTTTGTGTATTCCTACTACTGCTGCTACCTTTTGATAGGAACCTGTTGTTTATAGTTTTCTTGTTTCCTTCTCTTTTCTTCATTAACTTCTTTTTGTAGAAGCGTACATATTTTCTGACAATGAAATTGAATTCATCTTCTCCATCTATTTGCAACTCAGTGTTGCTTTTATCACCATTTGATGGATTTGATTCATTAACTGCTCCTTTATTGTATGAGGATACTTCATCTCACTTAAGCTCAACTTCATGGATCATCAAATTTCCTCATAACCAGTCGAGCGAAATGGAATCGAGATCCTTTGCAGTTTCTAGAGCTGTCACCGTAGGTCTCCATTCCTTTAGCAACGACCATAGAATCTTCGTTACAAACTCATCATTGGGATATATTTTTCCCAAGTTCTTTAAGGTTGTGATGATGTTGTTGAAACGTCTGAAGAATTTGTCAATAGTTTCTCCCTATTTCATGCAAATAGTTTTTTATTGATGCACTAAAAGACATATTATATGTTTCTTTACCTCATTCGTTCCTTCAAAAGTAACATGAAGTTTGTCCCAAATTTCCTTTGCTGTAGAACAGTAGGATATCTTTTCATACTCCTCTGGATATAATGCATAGATCAGATAATGTCTTGCTTTAGCATTCAACTGTGCATTTCTTCTATCAGCATCAATCCATACTTCTACTTCGTCAATAGCCGGAGGTGTGGCTCTAACTTTGATAGCTTGCTATATTTCAATATCTACAAATTAAAGATAAATAGTCATTCTCTCTTTCTAATAGGAATAATTGTTTCCATTGAAATAAGGAGGCTTTAAGATGGATTGTCCTTCAAGGCTTCTCAAATTGTTTGCCATAATTTATCACATGCTGTAAAGCACAATAAATGTGAAACCTCCCTCTGATACCAAATGATAAAGCAAACACACGCAAGAAGGGGGTAAATTGTGTGTAACTTAAAAATTTTGTAAGTTATTACCAATTTGTGTAAACGATAAGAACCTGCTAAATTTCAACAGAAAGATTTGTAAATAAAAGGATCCTATTAAAGTATAAAATGAAAGGAGCCTGTTAATGTTCAAAACGAAAAGAGCCTGTTATCGTTCAAAACGAAAGGAGTCTATTATCTAAAAGAGCCTGTAAAAGTTTAAAACAAAAAAAACTCTCGCAATATTAAAACAGAACAACCCTATTCTAAAGGTGAAGGAGCCTCTTAACAAATTGAACACAAACACTGTAATGGGAACCTTTAAAAGTTAAGAAGAGAGAAAGAATGACATAGTCGATTTATACTAGTTCAACTTATAACGAAGCTTACGTTCAATCCCCAACTATCTAACTTGAGTATTTCACTATAAAACTCCAAATAGGAAATTTTGACAAGCCTCTCCAAGCTCACATGTACATATTTTTCAAGGTTTTTCAACCTTCCACATTCGTAGTTCTTAAGAAGCCTATACAATCTCTCAACAAAAAAAATGAATATAGGGTTTGCTCAATTTAAGTTTTAAGGAATAATAATCTATCTCAATAGAGTGTTTTCACTTTCTAAGGTATAAGGAGTTTGATAAAGATATGACCTTTGAGAATATTGATGCTGTCGAAGTATTTCACAAATCGGACTTGTTTGCAAATGCAGTAGCTCTTCCTTAAATAGACATTTTCTTCAACTAGTCATTGCTCCACTTATATTCTGAGTTGACCTTGAATCTAACGAATCTTCAATATCATCTTTGTTGGAATCTACCAATGTTCAGACGTTAAGAAATTTTTTTTAATAATATCTCAGAGCTATTGTGGAATCATTTCTAATAAATAAGGAAGTTCATTAAGAAGGTTCCTAAAAGAACGGAAATATTTATCCTATGATTTTATATCCTTTTAAGAATTATATTGTTAGCTATAAAAGGATATAAATAAAATTTGAATATTGAAATATTATATAGTTACCATCAAAATCATTAATAATAAACTTTGAGCTAACAAAGATTTATTTGATCGGACCACTGGTATAACCACTTATTGTAATAGATAATTTGTTTATTAGTTTTTATATAATCAAAAAGTATAAACACATGATTAATCCCTTTTTGTATGCCATTTAGGGATCAAAAATTAATATCAGATCATGCCATATTCATTACATATATATTTCTATTGAAATTTGAATAAAGATCACTATAACAAAATTTTCATCATTTTTATCATGACGACCAAGATACTAATATTTCTCAATTCTTCAATAGAAACAATTACTTGTATTGGATAAATAGGACAAAGTTTCCTGTCATTGTTTGAAGATTTTGAATTATAAAAAATTATAAAGAAAATTAAATGGGATGCCAATGATGATAGATTGAACATTTTAAATAATAATCCAATGCATATTGTCCTTAGTTTATTTATTAAATATGTGATAAATGGTGTGTCAATGTATGAAAAAGCTTATGGTATTTAACACTAAAAGTTACAAATGATGATTATAATGAATTAAGAAATATATTGGAAGAAGAAAGAACTGAAAAGAAGGAGGAGGACCATAAGATAAAGAAGAAACCAACACCATATTGGACAATGGAAGAAATTTGTAGAATTCATCAAGTGGCATCAAATGTTGGGCACCATTTCTGGAACCCAACCCTCATGCGAAAACACGAAACCTTAAGCGTGGACATTACCCCGAATGGTTCTTTAATTTCACCTTTATTGGACAATTATCAAGTCATATTCATTACTATATATTTTTCCTTTTTCATAACATCCCAAAAATTTGCTCACCACTTACTTAATGGTGTGATC
>JAOTBA010000002.1:18445713-18461885 GCA_025629845.1 Erythroxylum squamatum | reverse complement strand
TTTATTCCTGCAAAGTTAACAATTGTTTCAAGTTCTTTGGTTTGAAAGATTAACAGTAAAGCAGCATAATCCCAACAACTATGATGAGAGAAAAATGACCATATGGCATCTATGTTTTACTAGGGAAGGAAATAATTAGATCAATGGTTGAATCTTAATCTTTAGTGAAGAAAGAAATGATTGCAATATGGTATATACAGGTGAGTCACCTTAGTGAGCAAAAGATGATGAAACTTCTTAAGTGGAGCTTATTGAAGGATGAAGAACATAGGAAGGTAGATTTTTGTAAGTTTCATATGCTTGGTAAAAATTCTAAGGTAACCTTTAAAGATTTAGTATTTGCCAAGCAACATATGTTAGGAAAACATATCAAAAAAGGTCATGTTAGGTTTGATAATGAGCATTATTGGTTCAAAGGTGGCACTAGAACAATATGGAGCAAACGCTAAGGGGGCTGGAAATTGTAGTTCAGGAGATAGAACAAGGTAAGTTAAAATGCATCAATGCGATATAGCCAATGATAGAACAAGAAGAGTGGTCAAAAAGCCATGGAGATATGGTTGAGGAGACTTAATGGTTATGAAAATATCTTCCAAAAGAATAGAAAATTTTATATCAAAGATGGACGAATGAGAGCTACGATGAAGGATGTAAGTTTTCACAAGATTGAGAAATTAGATGCATTTGGTCAAATCTTGTTGAAAAAATTCATACTTTAATGGATTCAACTGACATGTAACTCCATAAATACATTGTTAAGAATTGTGTAAAGTAGTAGTTTCAGTCATACTTCTCCTTCTATAGTCTTTCTTACATTAATAGAAGAATCTATCTCCTTGCCCATTAAATTTTTGCGTTCTTTGCTTCTCTATTTTTATGTATATTGCTTCCGTTTGTGCAATGTGAAATAAATATAGGATGTTCTAAAACAATTTTATCTCAATTTCTAACATCTATGCCCCGACAAGGATTCTTCAAATTTCAATAGTTAGCTTTTTAACAACCTTCAAATACTTTTCTTCTTATACTTAACAAAAAAATCTGTTACTTATGATGGTTGATAATGAAAAGTTTTTCTATCTAGGTTGCGTGATTCGAATGAATTTTAATTTTCTTATAATAACTCTACAGCCTATGACAAAGCTATCATTTTCTAGAGGCGGTGTTTTACAATTTTGTGGTCAGACTCGATTAGAAGATAGAAGGTTCCGGCGATCATGGATTAAAATGTAGTACTGAACAATTAACGTTGGGTATATTTCTCGAATTGCTGGCTGCTAAGGTCCATTTGAAAGTAGATTGTTTCAGAAACCTTTGAAAATATGTATCCAATTCTGGTTAAGAATAATGTAGTTCGTCTCTTAATGAGAAAAGGGGGAATTGAATTACGTACTCTGTTAATGAGAAAAAAAGTTATATGCCTATTCGTGGATCACACGTACAATAATTGTAGTGTAAAGATTTTCAAAAAGACACTTAAAGTACAACAAGATGTTTAGATAAGGAAACAACAAGATCTTTGCACATGCATTGACTAAATTATGCACAATTGAATGTCCAAACTTAACGCCAAAAGATATTATACATTCTTGCAGTATTCGAGTATCTTTTCCCGACCACGAGTTACGCTAAAACTGATTTTGACCCACAACCACATTTCTCGATAGCACAATAAGCAAATCTTTTGTGAGACGACAATCCTTTGCAAAGAGAACGATTTTCACATAGGAATATTAATAAGTAGACTAAGCATATAATTCAAAATTAAAATTGGGACTTCATTAGTTTTCTCCATTGGACAAACAAAGTGAGCTAGAAGTACTCTTATTGGATTAAGCAATCTATCCTTGTTTACTTAAATATCATGCCACACACAAATGATGAGAAGGATGGCTCATATAGGAAACAGTGATGATGAGCCCGTTCAATTATCCATAGCAGTACCTTGATCAAGCAAAGCCAAATGGCGGATGTCAAATGGGTAGGCATCTGAAGGGCTTAAAGCGCGATAAGCGCTTGTTGCCGAGTATATGTTGAAAGCCTCGGTGGGATGGAATGCGTCCCAGAACGCATAAGCAGACCTGTTTGGACAAGTAATTTGGTCCACAATACATTCACCTGTGCTCGATACCGGACAGCATCCTGAACTCGTAACTTGGAAACCTGAAAAACACCAAGAAGACGCATTTTCTGATTTCGTGATGTTCGTTAATTTCAACGCCCTCTGATAAGCCTCAAGTACGCAGTAAGTAGAATTACCAAGCGCAGAAGAATTCACTCCGATCCCGAAGGAGTCGATGTAGATGAATTTGGCATCCGAATGTTTGTCATTGAGTTCATCGATTAGTGATTTAAGTTCGGTGTTGAAATCCTGGGACGCTGCATTCAAGAAGTCTACACAAGTAGAGCCATTTGTGCCATAAGTGTCGATGGCATCCGGGGTACAGCCTAATAACCCTAGTCCAAACAACGCAAATTTCCGTGCTCCATAACCGTATAATATCTGAAGAGTCCACAAGAAATATAAGCCATAAATGTGTCCTTACAGGCTATTTTGTCCTTCAAATAGCTGAGGTTTTAAAGAACAAACATATGTTGCAAATTTTCTTTAATATCAACCGTACATTTCTAAATTAAATATTTTATTAAGCATAATAGAAGAGTTTGATCTATAATAAAATATAAGGGATAAGATAATTGATCTAATTAAAGTTGAACAAAGTCATGTAATTTAATTTTAATTATGAAACAATACAGGTAATAGAAGTTTAATTAATAGGCTTGTAACGAATAACACAACATAACTTCTATTTTTTTTTTTAAAAAAGAAATATTCTGCACATGTGTGTTCAAAGAATATCTCTAATTTGTATACAATTATTCGGTCTGTCTTATATGAAATTTAGATATGTATACAGAGGCATATGGCTAAATTTTTATATTTTCCTTACTAACCTATGTGCTTATTGGTGGTAGATTAACGAGCATTTATGAAAGTTTTTTATTCCCCTTTATATGAAGGTCTTATAATTACATGCTATGCATTCTTCTCATGGATGTTGCATGACATAAGTTTTAACATTTTCAATACATATACTATTTTGTGGCTTTAGATATCATTGTATAATAAATATATTTTATGCTTATTTTACAATCACTTTTTCTGTCAACAATAAAAATATCATTATTGAAACTCTTAATGGGATTCATTTCAAAAGGTGGATGCAAAATTTAGAGTTTCTATGAAAATTGACATCCATGACTATGGACAATTACGTACTAAAGAAGAAAAACTTTCCTAACACTTTTAAGGAAAGGTCAATCCTTATGTATTATTTGACCATAAAGAGTTTAATTTTGGATCATATGCTAAATGTACTTCTTACTTTAGACATAACAAAGAACTTTCTGAATTATATATGTTTCTCAACGAAACAATTTTTCTTCTAATTCTAAGATAAAAACTATATTGTATAAGATCTGATGGGGTTGGAGGTGCTAGGGAGTTGTCATTATAATATACCTAATCAAGGAGAAGTATTCCATATAAAAATTTTGGCCACTTCTTTAGGGAAAGAGTTGAAAGCTTGATAAAGGATATCATCCTTTCAACTCTTGACTTAAGTGAGTTAAAGAAAAGTGTTATCTATTATAAGGATAAGTTGACTAAAATAAAGAAATATGTTTCAATTTACAATTCTAATTTATTAGAAATAATTCATACTGATTTTTTTAGATCTTATACACCAATAATTTACAATTCAAGATTCTTTATAACTTATATTGATCATTATTCTTACTATAGTTATTTGTTATTTATTAATAAAAAGTCTAAAGCTCTTAAGGAATTTAATTAGCATCTTCGCATTTAGGTTGATAAGGAACGGAGAAAGTTAATCAATATCGTTAGACAAAAATATGGACGATAGGATCAATATCGTTAGACATAAATATGGAAGATAGTATATATTTTGCTAAATATGGAGTTTTCGGACAAGCAAAAGATAGGTTTACGCAAATACTTATAAAGTTGTATCATAGTCACTCAATTTACTATATTAAATATTCTAGAAAAGAATAATCTAACTAAGGAGCGTGTAGAATAAGATTAATTAATCCTCTAGAATATCTTTAAATAGAAGCCATTAAAATAGCCATATGCATCCTTAACATAACTTTAAGAAAATTAATACTTAAATGTCCTTTTGATTTGTGAAATGGATTGAAATTGGGCCTACCCTCCTTAATATGTCTATAAAATCTAATAAAAATAAAATTTCATGTTAGATCTAATCATTATTACTGTATTGGATACCTATATCATCTAAGGGATAAATGTTTTATTATAGAGAAGGAAATTCTAAACTTGTACTATTGAAGTAAATTCTTTCTAATTATTAGAAAATATGAGTGTGAATAGGAATATAATCTCTTAGTCCACCTCCATTTATGATGAAATAGTGTATCCTTTATCTTTAACTAATTTGATACAAGAATATAATAAGCCTACATAATCATTACAAAATGAGGCTTCCAAAGAACATGATAAATTTGAAAATATTCAACTAAGAAAATCCACTAGAATTATGAGTTATACTATTTTTTTTGGTTAAATAGTACATTTAGGAGAGGGTGACTAGAATATAAGATGCATCATTAATCTTATCAAGGTTTCAAAAGTTGTTTATAGTTCTTAATTATATTTATGGAGGGATGCAATTAAGGATAAAATGTAACCTGTAAAGAACAATAAAGTATTGAAACTTATGGGGTTACCTATAAGTTGTAAACCTATTAGATGCAAATGAGTTTATAAGACTAAAAGGATTTTAAAGGAAGATTAAATGATTTAAGACAAGATTGATTGAAAAAGAATTCACACGAAAAGAAGGAATACGCCACCTTCTCTATATTGTCTTCTAAAGATTCTTTAAAAGTGATTATGAAATTGTTAGTTCATTTTCTTGTGGATTTACATCATATAGATACAAATTTTGCTTTCTTTAACGGAGACCTCTTTGAGGAGGTATACATAGAATAACCTACCTAACTGGTTCAAGGAAGATGATATAAATCATTTTGTTTGCTAAGTTGAGAGATAAGAAAATATATATAATTGAAGGAACTTTCTCGTTAATGGTATCTTAAATTTGAAAAGGTAAGAGATGCTTGTACTAAATGGTCATAAGAAGTAAAGTGTTCTTTTCACTTTTTTATGTAGATGATATTTTACTTCTATCAAACGACTTCGACATATTGCATGAGGTTAAGTAATTATTGTTTAAATATTTTAATATAAAAGACATCAGCGAAGTAATTTTATCTTAAGTATTTATATTCATTAGGATAAGTCGTTGAACTTACTAGGTCATTCTTTAAAATGTATATATAGAGCAAGTGTAGAAAAAGTTTAATATGGATGCTCTTAAACCTTGTACAAAACTAATTTCTCATAAAATATTATCTTTGACATAATACATAAAGAATAAATTTGAGAAAATGGCCATGAAGGATATTCCATACGTCAATGTAGTAGAGAGCTTGATGCATGCATAAATATGCATTAGACCAGATATTCTATTTGGGTAGATATTTTTCTAACGTGTGTTTAGACCATTAGAATGCAATAAAGCAAGTACTTAAAAGAAATAAAAATATATATTAACATACAAAAAGGATGAGAACATTGATCTCACATGTTACGAAGACCCAGATTTTGTGTATCCATATGATAAAAAGTTCATATCATGGTATATCTTTATGTTAGCAAATGTTAATGTATTTTAGAAAAGTGTCAAACAAAGACTTGTGACTTTTACTATGCATGATGAGTTTGTCGCATGTTATAAAGTTGCATCACTAGTTGGATCAAATTATTTTTTAAAAAGTGTATCAGTAAATTTTTCTTAGTGATTTTTAACTCAAATTATTTTACTTTCAAAATTGGGAACGATCAATATTGCTCAATAGGTAGAATGTTAGAAGTTTTTCCTAGTTAAACTAATATTAATTATAAATTTTAAAATTAAACATTAATATCAAGAAAATGGTTTTGATAATTTATAAAAATTAAAGTTGACTAAATTCATATACACTATTAGTATGGCTATACAAGTGTCTTGACCTTATGATGAGAAATTTAAAGAAAATTCTATATAAGGTGATCAGGTTAACACAAATTAAAAAAATTATTCTCTAATCCATTAGGAGCCTTGCGATTTAGGAAAAGAGTGGAAAGTTATGATTTTCTTGTACACTCAACTAAATCAAGGATATGGAAAACAAATCATGTTAAGTTTTATCGCCCTCTAATATTATTCATATGAACTACACCATTTCATAATAAAGATCCTGAATTAAATTAAGATTTGTTGACATAATAGGCCAATATAATTGGGACTATAAGTCTCATCCAGGAGACTCGTATATTGTGAACTTGCTGAATTAAATTAGGGTTTGTTGACATAATAGCCCAATATAGTGGGACTATAAGTCATATCCAGGAGACTCGTATATTGTGAACAATGATAGAAATATTTGGAATTTTAAACCTGTTTGAAACTTTAATTAAATAACTTAGAAAAGTTTACACTAAAACGTAAGTGTGGAAAGTGGTTATAGTCATATTTTATAATTAATGTTTTGCATTCGCATTCACATATATTTTAGGGTTTTCATGGCAGCTAAGTAAGGGCTAAATTTTAGAAAATATATATACTAAAGGATTTGAACTGTTTGTGTAAATATTCCAAAGTTCCAATATTGGAAGAATAACTTAAAATATGACTTCAATTGAGTGAGATCTTGTATAATACCTAAAGTCTCTTGCGAGAGTTGACAAATTTTGATTGATATTATTACAATACTTATAGATTATGAGGCAAAAGCATGTATAAACAGGGGCGGATCCACAATTTTTTTTGAGTGAGGGCAAAATTTTAATAGGGGTAAAATTTTATTTTTAATGGGGGCAAAATTTTAATGGGAGCAAAATTTTATTTTTTTTATGGGGGCAAAACTTAAAATAATTTTTTTTTACATGAAATTTGTTGGAGCTAGTGGGGGACCCCATTGTAGCTCCGTCCCTGTGTATAAACATAATTTTATTTGGTAAATTTGTCAGCTCATAAAAATATCATAGTAACAACTATAAAGGCATCAAATTAATTATTCACACCATGAAATAGTGGGAGAAAGTAATTGAGAAAAGAGTAAGAAAGGAAACTCCTATCTCGAATAACCATTATGGCTTCATGCTAAGAAGGTCTACTGACAGAAGCATCATATCTCTTAAGAAGATTAATAGAATATTACAGGGAAAGATAAAGTAAACTATACTTAATTTTTATTGATTTAGAGAAGACACCTATGAAAGGGCATCTAGGGAAATCTTGTAAAGGTATTTAGAGACTAAGAGAGTTCTTTTGTCTTATATATGGGTTATTAGGAATATGTACGAAGGAATAAAGACTAGAGTAAGAACGATTAGAGGAGAAACATAAAATTTTTCTATTGATATTGGGCTACACTTAGGCTCCTCATTGTGCCCTTTTCAATTTATAGTAGTGATGGATGAATTCAGTAAGCATATTCAAGGGGATGTGTCTTATCATATGTTATTTGCTAACGATATTGTCTTAGTGAAAGAGACAAAAGAAGGTGTCGATATCAAACTAGAAGGCTGGAGGCATATGTTAGAGTGGACAAGTTTTAAATTGAGCAAAACTAAAATGGGGTACTTATAGTGTATCTTTTCAGGCCAAGATATATCCCAATATAGAGGTAAAGTTTGGATTAGAAGTTATAGCATAGATTGAGTGTTTTAAGTCCCTAAAGTCTATTATTCAAAGCAATAGAGAGATCGATGAAGATATAATCCACCGTATCAAATCAAGGTATCTTAAATATGGAAGTACATCAGAAGTTTTATGTGACAAGAATATACCTCTTAAACTCAAAGGTAAATTCTATCTTTTAAAGATTAGACCAATTATATGTTATATGAGGCAAAGTGTTAAGCCATCAAACAAGTACATAGTCGTAAGCTAATGGTGGTGGAGATAAGGATGTTTCGTTAAATGTGTAACCTTAATGGAAGAAACAAGGTCAAGAATGTATTGATAAGAGACAAATTACAGGTGGTCAATATTATTGATAAATTAAGAGAGACAAGATTTAAGTGATTTGGATATGTTAAAAGGAAACACCCACCCTAACGCTATAGTAAAAAGATGCGAGAAAATAGTAATTAAAGACTATAGCAGCAAAGGGAGGCCTAAAAAGAACCGGGATAAAGTGATCAAGAATAATATAACTTTGTTAGAATTTACTAAAGACATGGTCAACAATAGACAAACTTTAACGTACTAAGATACAAATAAAGGATATCATGTTCAGAGGTCTTTATTGTTCTCTTAAATCCCCTAAACTTTTTCTTTCAAGACATTAATTAGTTTCATAGATAGCATTAATATTTTGATTAAGTAGTACTTCTCTTCTAATTATTTAGCCTAAGTAGTTTCTTACTTAGTCTATTTACTTTATTGTAATAGTTAGTGTGATTTATTCTTATACTTGTCTCTTTTTTCGTAGTTTGTATATTTATTTACTTATTTTATCTTGTATTGTTAACCTTCACCATGTTCTATATGTATTGTATTACAAATTTTCACTTATTCAATTATACATATTTATTTATATTTTGTATTATTAATAATTTGCGCTATATGGGGTTTATCAGAAATAATATCTCTACCATAGGGAGGTAAAATTGCGTACTATTATATCTCTTGATTAGATCTTACATTTCAGTGGAACTCTTACTAAGTGTTATTGTTGATATTGTTATTATTATAGAAATATCATAATAAAATTTCTTAATTTAATCATCTCCTAATCTGACAATTCTATAAATGGGAACCATTTAAATGAGCCAAAGAAGACAAAAGAAAAGGTCTAACGTACACTGGGCACTAACCTTTAGTTGGTGTCGATATTGATCAATAAGAAGTCCTGTAAATTGGTCCAAGGTATAGTCGCGGCTTGTTTGGTAGTAATTAGGCCTGTAATAGTTGTTTATGTAATCGTTGCTGCCCATATCAACCGAATATAAGCACCTGTTTAAGTGTTGCGTAGTTAAGTTCTTGCTCCCTAGTATCTGAACCAGTCGCGAGATTATGGTTCGATGATTTTGTAGCTGCATATTCAAAGATATTCGCTCACCCTGCAAGAACACTAATTTTTGAATACTTGTCTCCTTCGAGAATATTGCATTGTGTAAGCATGTGAAGTGTCAGGAATTTTTGTTACCAAATGTTGTCCAGTTTCTTCACGGATTCCTGCCGATCCAGATGCATAATTTGCACCAAAGAGTATTTCTAGGTCACTAGCAGTTACGAAGGGTGGAATGTAATTAGGAAACCCCAATAGTTCCGCTGGAATAAATCAAATTTCAGTACTTAACTATAATGACAAGAAAAAGGTTAGCAATTAAGTTCTTCAGAGTATAATGTATGATAAACTGAAACAAAATGCAGCGTAGACTAATTTACAAATGCTCGGATTTTTGCTAAATCTCTAATATCGATATTAGGTAAAGGTGAATTTCAGATTTTCCATTAAAAATTATCATCAATTAAATACCATGTGAAATTGGGATGAAGAGATTACATAAGACAAACAAGGAAAAGGTGGATATAATATTATTGCAAGTGCATACCTTGGCCAACCCAAGTATACATAAATATATTTTCAGTTTTTGAGTTAGGACTCCTGTAAAAAAAATAAAGTACACTGGTTGTTGACTTTCTTACTTTTTGAAACAAGTTTAAATTGGGGAAAGTATTGCAGCTAATGTTAATGGATAGTTATTTATTTGCAATTTTTGCTGAATTAAATTAAAAAATATTGACATAACTAAAACTTGACATGATTATTGTCATCAATTTGTGATGTGGCAGGAGTGTTCTTAGTAGAGGTTATGCCAGATTCACCTGCATAGCATATTTTGTTTGATGTCATGTGATTAATATCAGAATCAGAGCATTACCAATGACATCAAATATGGTCTTCCCATTGCAGAACCTTCCAGTGGGCCCTCCAGGAAAATCAATCCCGTAAGGTTTATAGTTGGCCTTTGCAAGCGTCTGGAGGAAATTATTATTGCCGTTGTCTGCTTGCGAGTCTCCAAAAATGTAGTAACATGGCACTTGGAGCTCTCCACCAACACCATAGTTTTGCAACTTCGGAACTGCCAATATGTAAACAACAGGAACCCACCACCACAGCTTCATCTTAACCAGTAGCAATGCCATGTCTTCGACTGTCAGTGGAAAAGACCGAAACTTTTTCAGAAGTAGAAATGTTGACAGACCGTCAAAAGGCTGATACCGGTTCGTACTTTGACGGCTGAAGATAAGAGATGGGAGAAAATGGTGGATGTTGATGATTGCTGTATTGAGCTTAGGAAAAAATTGGATCGACTTTGTTAGTGAAGAAACTTCTCTGCGATGCTCTTGACAGGTAAGTGGTGGCAATAACTTGGATTTAATGAAATGAAGACCAGTTTGGCTGGATAAATTCAATAATGTCTGGCCTTGTACCCACCTAATGAATTAGTTAGCTAGCTAGGACTTTTTTTTTTTTTTCGACGAATCCTAGCTAGGACTTGTCTTACTGTCTGAGAGCTATTTTTGATCCAATTCGTACTATGTACTGCATTGAAATGTCCTCTTTCATATAACCCAACATGTACGGATTCTTTCTGATTACTATTTAAACATGTACGGATTTTTTTTTACTGATGGAGTATTAATTAACATCGATTGCCCATTTCCAATTTTGTTGCGTTGGTTTTAGATATCAAACCTTTTATACCACTTAAAACTTGCCCGCAAGATAAGAGATTGATTTAACAATAAGGTTGCATGAAAAAAAGAGTTTGAATCTCCCTAATACGTTTCTGAAATATCTCTATAACACGAAGCTCGTCTACCTAATAATTCTGAACTTGGGTTAATGCAACTGTTGTATAGATTCCTTCAAATGTGTGTGCGCGTATTTGATGCAGTGTTCCCTAATGTCTCTTTTTTTTTTTTTTTTTTGGTAAGGTTCCCTAATGTCTCTTTAATATAACCAACATATATATCCTAATTTATGTGATTTGTTATCATGTCAAATTGACGTGAATTATTCAATAATATGGTTAATTCATACGAATAAAGGATTAAAATTTAAGAAAAATATCAAGTATTAACCTATATTAATGTAATCTTTGTTCAGTCAACTATCCACAATATTTTCTCCTAACATCAATATTGTGTATTATTTAGTTGATTTGTTTATTTAGTTAGAGTCACCTTGCGTGTATAAATAAGTGGATGTAGATCACATTAGAGACACATAGAAATACGAATAATATTTCTACATTTCTTTTTCTTTCTTTATTTCTACATGGTATCAAAGTCTCCTTTGTAACAAAAGGAGTCAAAATTCTATAGTCTTCTTTATTCTTTCTTTCACCATTTTGCTTTCGTATTCTGGGTTATTAAATTTGTTTCAAAAAAATTTCATATACCCAATTGTTGCTCTTTTTGAGCATATTACAATGATGCAAAAGTCATCTCCATAAGTCTCTCCACATGCCCTCATGTGCCGCCCCAAGTCACTGGATTCCAAAACCTTAATTGTTGGTGTTTAAAGGAAGAAGAGATCTAAATGACATCTTTTAGCTTCAATGCAAAATGACTCCATCTAGTCATAAGAAGTAAACAACACATCAGCGCCATCTCATCCAACATGTCAACTGCCACGTCAACTACCACATAATCTAGAATCCTAGTCAATTGCCATGTCATCTGACATGTCATTTATTAGTAAATATATAAAACCAATTAAATTGGCCTCACATAACAACTTAAACTATTGTGATGAAACGGTCATTTAACATGGTATCAGAGTCTTTGTGACCAAGTAGTCGTGAGTTCAAATCCTACGACTTACCTATTATTTAGCACAAGGTAGAGTGAGCCTATGCAAGTTTCAAGTCTAAAGAGTTTCACTTGAGGGGGTGTGTTAGTGAATATATAAAACCAATTAAAGAGGTCTCACATAACAGCTTAAGCTATTATGGTGAAACAGTCATTTAACATCATTTGCCACATCTTTAGCAATCATTGCCACACCAGCTATACATGTGTCATTATCTTATTTTTCCATGTGTGCTCTCCTCTTCAGTTCACTTCAAACCCATCAATTAAATTCGGTTCAAAAAATTGACCGACATTTTGACTGCACAGTTCAGTATATTTTAATTCAAGTTCTCTACAAATTAGACTGGTTCTTAAGGTTTTTGACATTTTGAATCTAATTTTGTGGTCAGAACAACCAAATTTCATTTTTATAAGTATGTTTCCTTCTATTTTATTGTCTTATTTCAATATGATGCCTCTAAACTGCCGTACAGCATCTTTGATGGCTTCAACAATGATCTTTAGGCTAAGGAAATATGTAGTTTTCTTAAGGGGAGATTCCTTTGGTGTATTGTTATGGGAGAAATAACTAAACTCACTTAAAAAAAAGATGAAAATATTGACGTATTCACTGAATGATTAGTGGCATGGGATGAAATGAACCATCGAATCTTAACATGGTTTAGAATACATATGTCAAAGCCATCAAACTTGACTTTCAATAGTTTGACATAGCTCAGGAGGTATGGAATTTCCTAAAAAATTATTATCCTGTATCAAATGATATCCACCGATTTTAGCTATATAGGAAAATTCATCGCACACAACAACAACTAGATAGACAATACATAATTAAGTGTCTGGATTACAAGAACTTTAGGATTAATTAGAACTTGATGATCTTGTTTAGCCTAGTTTTGATGCTGCTGCGATTTATGCAAATCTTCGAGATCGTTAACATATATGGCATTTACTTATGACTCTCAAGGTTATTTGTAACTCTCTTCTTCATAGATGAACTCTACCCAATCTCGACACTGTCATTAAGGAGCTCATCTTAGAGGAAAGTCACCTTAATATGCTCTGTATGGAAAAGTCTTTCTTATCTACTGATGATGTCCTTGCAACTCATACTTTGTTTTAAACTTCCCACAACTCAAGTAAGAAGTTCTACAAAGGATCTTGTGGCTAATTCAAAAAGCCCAGACATTACATCTATGAATATAAAAAAACAACTTAAACAGAAATCTGGACAAGATAATTCTTCCAAGTCTCTTCAGCTTACTTTCACTACTATTGTTGCCACTAAGGGGCCAAAAGCAAGCACTTCTCCAAAATTCTCTTTAAAGGACCTCCACGCCTTTCTTCAACAACGTCAACCAGATTTTGGTACAGTCTCCTCTTCCCTATCTGTCACATCAAGTACCTCAGATTCTTGGTAACTCGATTCTGCCTATTGCAATAATATGACCTCTAATTCTTCTATTCTTGAATCTTTAACAATACCATCTATTCCACTCGTTATTCACACTACCGATAATCCTACCATGCATTTAATCATATAGGTATTGTTCACATATCCATATTACATTTACTTAAAACCTTTCTTGTTTCCAAACTCTCATTAAATTTTATTTCTGTTAGACAATTATATGAACTTAGTGTTAACTTATCCTTTTCATATTGAAATCATATGACCTCTGATTCTTCTATTTTTGAATCTTTAATAATGCCATCTACTTCACACGTTGTTCACACTGCTGATAATTCTACTATATATTTAATTATATAGGTATTGTTCACACATCCATATTACATTTACCTGAAAGCTTTCTTGTTTCCAAACTCTCAAGTGTTAACTTATCCTTTTCAAATCGTGGTTGCTTTATACAGGATCCACAGATGAGTAAGATCTTTGGGAAAGGGCGTAAGGTCAGATGACTTTTTGAGCTTACTTCATTGAATCTTCCTTCAAATCTTTTTGTTAGTGTTGTTACCTCTCATTTATGGCACTCTCATTTGGGTCATCTTTCTATCTCTAAATTAGGGTCTTTAATCTCTCACAATAACTTAGGTTATGTTAAGACTGCACATTTTGAATGTGTCCCTTGTCAACTATGTAAAATTCATTCTTTACCAATTTCTCTTAATGATTCTATCTCCTTAGCACTTTTTAATCTAATTCATTTTGATGTTTAAAGTCCTGCACCTCAGGAAACATAAAATATTATGTGATCTTTGTCAATGATTTTTCTTGCTATATATAAATTTTTATGATGCGACATGGATCTAAACTATTCTCTATTTGCTCTCGTTTTATTAATATGATTCACACTTAGTTCTTTTGCAAGATTAAAGTATTGGGACTGATAATGTAATAGAATACAAAGATACAAAATTTTTCAACCTTCTTAATCAACAAGGGATCATCATTTAGATATTTTGTATAAACACATCTTAACAAAATAGTTAGGCTTAGCAAACATAAAAATATCCTTGATACTACTCGAGCCCTTCTTATATCATCTTTTATCCTAAAACCCTTTGGGGAGAAGCAGTCTTTACTACTTTCTATACTATAAATCGCATTCCCTCTCCTATCATAGGTAATATCTCTCCTTATGATTGCTTATTCAATCATGCTCTTGATTATCAGTCTCTTAAAGTTTTTTAATGTGCGTGCTTTGTTCTATTACAACCTCATGAGCACACCAAACTTGAACCCATAGCACATTTATGTTTTTTCTAGGGGATGGGATAGAGCATAAAGGATATAGATCTTGGGACCCACTAACTTAAGGTCTTTGAATCTCTCAACATAACACTTTTCAGGACCATAAAATGTTTTCCACGATATGAAAATTCTGAGTCAGCAAACCCTCACACAATTTTTTTTTATGATCCTACCATACCTTTGTTTCCTAACACTTTTTCTATAGGTTCGTCTTACAACTTAACACAACCGATACTTGATTTTATTGTATCTTTTTTGGTTGTAGATCCTAAATTCTCACTAAATAGCTCTTTCTCTTTTATTCATTCATTATAATCTACTGAGTCTCCACAACCCCTCCGTCGAACCTCTCGAGTAAGTCAACCATCTTTTCGTCTTCAAGACTTCCAAATTTATTCCACTATTGTCTCTTTATATAAACTTTGCACTTATCGTGAGGCAAACTCTAACCCTTTATGGCAACAAGCATTGGCAGAAGAATCACGGGCTCTCTCTGACATTAACACTTAGGACTAAGTTAACCTACCTTCAAATAAGTTTGTTATTAGCTGTAATGGGTCTACAAATTCAAGACTTGAGCTAATGGATTAGTCAAAAGAAACAAATCACAATTGGTTAAAAAGGGGTTTACTCAAGAATATGGAATTAACTATAAGGAGACCTTTGCTCCAAATGCTCACCTCACTTCAGTCTGCAGTCTTATTGTTACAATAGCAAGCAAGCATTAGGAATTTTTCTGATGGATGTGAAGAATGCCTTTCTTAATGGTAATCTTCATAAAGAAGTATATATGCAACCTTTAACTAGGTATGCTTATCCACTTAATAAAGTTTTTCATCTTTGCAAAACGTTGTATAGCCTTAAGCAAGCTCCTCGAGCATGATTTGCTAAATTCAGCTCCACCATCAACAATCTTGACTTTATGTCTAGCACTTATGGTTATGATTTTTTATCTGAAAAATAGATCAAGGATTCACTCTTCTCCTTCTATATGTTAATGACATGATAATAATCAGCGATGACAATTGGGGGATTTAAAATGAAAGATTTAGGTCTCCTAAGTTATTTTAGGTCTTGAGGTATCTTCTTATGATTCAAGCTACTAATTATCTTATCTCTCATGCTGGTCTTACTGATATTACGACTGCTAGCACTCCACTCAACTCTAATAATCATATGACTACCATTGATGGAGCTTCTCTGAGTGATGATAAACTTTATCGACAGTTGGTTGGTAGTCTTATATCTTACTATCACTTGTCTAGATATTGCCACTACAAGAAAAATGTGGATTAGCGACGGAAATTTAGCAACGAAAAATAAACCGTAGCAAATTAGCAACGGAAACCTGATTTTCGTCGCTAAAATTGACGTTAAAAAATTCATTTAGCAACGGTTATCATTTCCGTCGCTAAATTTGGAGGGACACCATCCCGACAAAATTAACGACGGACTTTAGGGATGGTAAA
>JAOTBA010000002.1:18382766-18395907 GCA_025629845.1 Erythroxylum squamatum | reverse complement strand
ATTTCTTTCAATCCAAAACACCTGCAATAAATTTCTTAACCAATTCTATACATTTTGTTATTATCAAAACATAAGTAGAATCAAATTTGTCAACCACCATTGGTCCAACATTCATCCCCTTACCCCATTAAATATTTCAGCTGGCTCCCTGTTTATAAGTACATTAAAAGAGGTAGTTGCTATGCATTATTGGATTCATTTCATGAAAATGATAGAAAACTACAGTTACAAAAGGTTAGGAATGAACTTCCAGCTTATTGTGTCATAAGCCTTATGAAAGTCTACTAATGGTGCAATTCTTTGAAGAATTCACCCTAGTATGGCCCTTAAAGAGCTCTTGAGCTAATATCCAATTATCCTCCAACAACCTGCTTCTTATAAAAGCACCCTGTGTTATACTGATCCTAGTATTGATATATTTTTTCAATATATATGCTAAGATCTTAGATATTGCTTTATAAAGAATATTGAAACATTAAAAAGTTTGAATTCAATAAAACACCTACACTGGAAGTCTTGGGGATGACACAAATGAATATCTTATTGATCTTCTTGAGAATCTTTCCTTTCTCAAATGAGTCCTTCACTATTTTAATAACAATATCCTAAATCTAAGGCCACAACATTCAATAAAGTATCTATTAAACCTATTAGGAGCATGAGCTATCTAAGAATTCATCTCAAATATTACTCTCTCCCTTTCTGAATACTAAATAGGGCCACTTACCATTTGTCTTTCTTCCTATGTGAATTGGTTAGATATGAAGGATCTTAGTAGCTAGCATATAAAGTTGGTTGGGTCATTTATTCCTATAAAATTCTTGAAGAATGCATAAGCTTCCCTCTTTAATTCTTCTTTTGAGATCACAACCTTATCATTCCCCACTCTTAGGGAGAAAATTCTATTTGTGTTCCTTCTATCCATAATGGTCTTATGGAAATAACTTGTATTTTTATCTTTATCCTTAAGCCATAAGCATTTGGATTTTTGTTCGAATAGTGCGTTAAAATTCCTAACACAAATAACATTTAAAATCTCCTTTCAATTATTTTTTACTATGATATTTTTAGGCTATTAAGCTACCAACTCTTTTTATGCACCTTAACATAAATAACTTGATTCAATCTCTCGATTTATTACCAATTATAAGCATAAAAAATATCACAAAGCATTCATAGATGTATTGAATTCAACAAGAGTAAATTTTAACAAAACATATTAAGAACAACACCTAATATGGATTGAGAAACCCATTATCACGTTTAAAATCCTAATAATCCAATAAGCGTCCAAGACAATGAAATATATGAAGAGAAGAAAGGAAAACAATTGTTGTCTTGATTTGGAAATTTGGAAAATTCAGGAGTTGCTCTTGATGTCTCCTTTTTGATCTTCTTTGAATCTGATGTGCAACCTCCTTTTTGGTGTTCTTCTTTTCCTTAAATACTTCTTCAGACTTCTAAGGAATTTCCCCACTTAATTGATCCAAAAATAGCCCCAAAATATCAAAAGTATAAAAAAATTCACGTGTTAGAAAACATCTTGCACGATCGTGGCATTCTTTATTCATGCCCTTTGTCACGATCCAAATTCTTCCTCTTTTCATCTATTTTCTATTTCTACCCACTAATAAATAGATTAAGCACTCCTTAAAACATAAAATTAAGACCAAATTTTTGATTTAAACTAATCAAACAATTAAAACGCACAAAAACACTTAACAAGAACATAATTCTAAATCCTAAACACGTGATTATCACATAAGAAAACACTTAAAAACACACACAAACACCTAGAAAACATACTATAATATACACATATCAATGTCCCCACACTTAAATCTTTCCTTTTCCTCAAGCAAAGCTAAAAACATACATAAACAAAACACAGAAACGCAAAATCATGCAATAATGTAATAATGATACAATGACATCAAATCTCATTGAATTATCTTAACATCAAACATCAACCACTTAAAATGTGCCAACATACTAACTTATTCCATTCATGTTTAGTGCTTTGATTTGAATATTCATATCAATCAAAATATTAACATCCTATCCATACCCTCTATGGCACTTGTAAGCATACACTTATTATTATTGATCAGTTAAAATTGTAAAATATCACTAAGTAACCCTTCATGAAAATTCTCACTATTTTTAAAAGATTAGTAGGTTTAATTTTATTGCAAACACCATTTTTTATATTTTCTTTAACAATCACCAATTTTTTTGATATGAAGGCAAACACCTTGTTATGAATGTCCATTGGTTACTTAACTAGGTTATGTTTTTTTATTTAGCTTTGTTAGAGTGTCATTCTAGCCTTTTGACTTGAAAACAAACATTTTGTCATGAATGCACCCAGTTACTCAGCTATATCACAACTATCAACTAGCTACCAGCTTTATTCTTAATCCAATTTTCTTCAAAAGGGCCAACATAATAGGAGATTTTTATTTAACACTTTTTTTGTTTAATCTATTAGCTTACCTCATTTTTTCATAGCCAATCACTCTCATGCCAACAAATTTTAATATGTGTAATTATAAATGTATCCAAACAAATTTCATAACATGCATATTCATTTTAGAGATACTTAAACACAAAATTCACAAGTTACTACCTTTACAATTTAAATGATCATGTTCAAAGGTAAGCCAATTCCATTCAACTCATTCCATTGACATTTTAAAATGCAAACATCATGCAACCATATGTTCACACAATGTCAAACTAATAAAAAATAACAAAATGCAAATGCCAATTTCACATGCAAACAATATGCCAATGGATAAACATCCCCATACTTGATCAACACATTGTCCTCAATGTGGGAAATAAATAATAAATTATATCAAAAAATAAAAAGTAAGAGTAATAAAACTTATGGTTATTTAGGTAGTGATGATGTCGAAGATAAAACTTAGAGATAGTTCATGCCATAAAGATCCATCAATTCAACTCCATACAAATAAAAATAATAAAGCACTAACAAAATAAAATGAAAATAAAAACAATAATAAAACCTATCATAATTCTTTGGTTGCCTCCCAATTAGTGCTTCTTTAATGTTATTAGCTTGACTTATCCTTCACTTCTACCATTAGCTTGGGTTTATTATTAGTGGCTTGCTTCCACTTGTTTCTTTCATGGAGGTTTAGTAGCCTATAAAAAAGCCACATGTTGTAAGATAATAAGAAGGACATAATTGATCAAATTAAAAAATACAAGTGATTGTATTCATTACCTTTCCCAGAGCAAGTTGTCAATAAAATAGGGAATGATGAAACTCACTAGATCATCAATTTAATCCAACTGTTTATTTTGTAGGAAAGTGAATTACTCTTCTTCTTCTTTTATAATCACCCTTGTCCACTCTTCTTCTTCCTCTTCTTGGATAGAAACTTCCTTCTCTTCTTTAACCTTTATCTCCTTTGTCCTCTTATCTTCTTTCTCTTCTTGAATAACAACTTCATTTGTGAATTCGACTTTGTCTCCTTTAGTGTATTTTTAGGCTAGTTTTGCATGCAATATGGATTCTCCCAGATATAATATGGTGTTTGATGTTGATGATTGTACTGGTTACAGCCAAAAATGTCATAACACAATAAGGATATTATTTATGCTTTTGTGGTACTTAGAAGACTCTCCATATTTCTTGTTAATAGTGCATCAGAAAGTTGCTCCATTTGAACCTCCAAGTTATGAATGGAAAAGGAGTGGTTCTTCATTTTTTGATCAAATTTAGTTTCAATCCTCTTCTGACTTTCATCTTGGCTATCAAAATTGGAGCTTAGAATGTCCACTAACTTGTCCAGTTTTGACTCCAAGGATCCAAACCTATCATACTGGAAACTTGATGGACCTTGTGCTCTCATATTGTTTCCTACATTGTTATTCCAAGAATAATTTTGATAGTTATGCCACCAAAGGTTATATGAGTTTAAGTAATTCCCATTAATGTTGTAATGCCTTCACTAAGTTGGAAGAAAAGATCTTCAAATTGCTCAACTTAAAGTTGATGTTTTTCTTTTATTAAGTCTTGTGTTCAAGAACCTTCAATCACACAAGAAAAGTATTACAATCTTTAAATCAAAAGAATTCAAATTGTATAAGATGCTAACTCAATTCGTGAAGATGGTGCCAAAATCTTGTTGACAATTTTATATAAAAATTTCAGTACTCATAACTCGTAGTATAAAGGGTGTCATTCTCACCATGATTAATTAGTTAGCTAATAACTTAAATAAAACTTTATAGTAATAAAATATTGATTGAATTAAAATAAAATAAATAAAATTGAAATAACTAATAAAACTAAATAAGTGAATAATTGAGACTAGTAATAAGATTAAAGTTAATCAAAGTTGGAGACCTTAGGTCTTATTTTATCCTTATTTTGTCTTCTCTTTATCTTGTTGATTCAATTTATACTTAATCCTAGATATCCTAAGATTTTTATTACCCTCTCTCAAGATCTAATCAAGTAATCCCAATTGAAATTGATAATAATAGAATTGCAATAATCCTAATTATCCTAAGATTTTTTATTACCCTCTCTCAAGATCTAATCAAGTAATCCCAATTGAAATTGATAATAATATAATTGTAACCTCTTAATTCGCAAGACTACTCCTAACTATTCAAGTGGATTTGAAGCAATCCTAAGGATAATTAATTCATAATTAAGATCTCTCTTCAATTGTTTATTAATATAATATTTACCAATCTGTTAAGCTGCAATCTCATTGCATACCTTAACATAAATAACATGATTCAATCTTTTGATTTATTATCAACTATAAGAATAACAAATATCACAAAGCATTCATAGATGTATTGAATTCAACAAGAATAAAGTTTAACAAAACAGATCAAAAACAATCTGTAATTTGGATTTAGAAACCCGTAATCATGTTTAACATCCTGATAATGCAAATAAACATTCAAGACAATGAAATACATGAAGAGAAAAGAAAGAAAAACAATTGATGTATTGATCTGAAAATCTGGAAAATTCTAGAGTTACTCTTAATGTCTCCTCTCTAATTTTCTTTGAATTTGATGTGTAGCCTCCTTTTTGGGGTTTTTTCTTTTCCTTAAATACATCTTGAGTAAAACTTAAAAAGTATTAAAAAAAACTTGCGTGTTGGAAAAAACCTGCCATAATCGTGGCCTTTGTGGCATTCCTGGTTCATAACCTCTATATTAATGCATTCCTTTCTCCAAATTCTTCCTCTTTTCTTATATTTTATGTTTTACTCACTAAAAAACACTTTAAACACCCCTTGAAACTTAAAATTAACATTAAATTCTTCCTTTAAACTAATCAAACAATTAAAACACATAAAAACACTCAATAAGAACATAATTCTAAGTCATAAACACATGATTATCATATCAGAAAACACTTAAAAATACACTCAAACCCCTAAAAAACATACTACAATATACACCTATCAATGTTCCGTGGATGTAAATGAGCTTTTAGGTTTTTATATTGGTAATTATTGAGTTAATTAGGACCTAATTACATATGGGGACTTTTAATTGTTACAAAATTGTCAATTTCAATAATCTTAATGTTAATTACTACAGTGAATTCACATTACATTTAATGTTTGTATACATTTGAGAACAAATCTATTATAATTATAGGTCAATTTTCTCTTTTTTACGTTGACTATCAATTATAAAAAAATGATTGACAACTATAATACAATGTATGTAGGAGCAAAAGTAAACCCATTGCTAGAAGTAGAGAATTATAGATTATACCTCATGAGAGGTTGCTTCTAAGGATTCTCCATTTCAGAACTGATCTCCAATTAAAGTGATACCAGACACTTTGGATAAAGAAATTCACGGTGTTGTGATAAATAGGCTGAGTCTTAAGAGAGCCAGATTTGGAGATAACGGTATGGTAGATGGTGGATTTTGATAGTTGGCTATAGTTATTTGATATACGGGATCTAGTGGTAGAGTTTATGTGTACTTTTCAATTAGATGGGAAGAAAAATGCTTACGATGATGACTCGATAATAAAATTCCAACTGAGGGGCGTTTATCATCATTTCAACTATAACAAATTCAATATCCATATAGGGGTTTATAAAATGGAGCATAAGGCACTATGTATCCTAAATGAACTAAAATTAATTGGGACTCCTTATATATTCATTATACTAATTATCAACGTGCTGTAGGCACTATATAACCCTATTTACCCACTAGGTTCAAGGCTTTTGGCTTCTGTTAATATGTTAATGAGGTAAGTGCATAAGTTACTCATATATTTATTATGTTTATAAGATAATAACATGAGTATAGTGACCTTTAGGACCTAACCTTCCTACACTTTATGAGAGGTTGAGTGTGAAGCCATTTGGGGCTCACCTTTATTTAGTTTATAAGGGGCTACTTACACTAGTTGAACTTTAATGTAATTAAAGAAGGGTTAATTATTACCTAATTGGGGAGGAGAATAAGAGTGATAGGTAATAAGAGATATTTGATGATTATATTTACACTTCCCTCTCAATTAGTATGGACATTTTGAGAGTGATGAGAATGGCCGGGTTTTCTATAGATTTGAGTGGAAAAAAATTTGCACTAATTGGAGTACTATTAAGAGTATTGATGGATATACCTATATATTGAGATCAGGCTATAAAGGAGAAGTAAGAGAGAGCATCTACACCATCCAACTCCAAGCACTCTGATAGCACACCTACCACCTACTGCAATGTATATTAAGTAGTATATTTATTAATAGAGACATAATAGTGAGGTTGGAACAACATTTGGGTGTCCAGATACTACTGCTACCAATTTTCCCACCTTAACCAACAATTGTAGAGCCTAAGCTAGAGATTAAGGGTCATGGAGAGATTGAGCTAAAATTTCTAGAGCTAAAGTAGGAGATCGAGCCACATAAAGAGATTGAGTTAGTAGTTATGGAGCCTTCACTAAGCGAGCTAGTAGATATGATGCCAATTAATGATGTGGTCAACTATTACAATTTTTCCTTATATGCCTCCATCTAATCTCGCATTGAGGTCTCCACCATCCCACGACTGATTTGATAAATATCCTTTTTGTATTTTTATGATATTATGATTGTGCAAGAAAATAGTTTAATAGAAAAATAATATTGATTAAATTTATTTATGTAAGGGAAGTACCAATAATTTTATTTTATTTTTCCTCCCTTTGTTACTTTATTTTCATTATTCTTATATATCATGTACATTGAGGACATTATATAGCTTAGGTGTGAAGAAGGAACTTAGGTGCCTAAGCGTATCAATTTTGCTATGAATAACTTAATATTGAGAAATTCTAGAAAATTTTCAACTTTGAAAGGATAGTGATTGAGATAATTCATTATGAGTTTGATTTTTATCATAATTTAAAGTGGTTGGGGGCAATCAGTTTTGAGTTTTGATGAATAAGTTGATTTCAATTTGTATAATTAATTTTGATATTGGATAGTTGATGTGGAAGATGACACTTTTTATATATTTAATATATATATTGAATTAAATATGAATTCTTTTTAAGTATTTTCATTAATCTACATAAAAAAGTGTGAATAAATGATTATAAAACAAATTCATTATGTTTGCTTCAAGTTAAGTAAAAGGTTGTAGAATTTTCTTTTCAATGCAGTTACATTAATTTTTGAAAAACAAGGTTAACGTTAAAGAGTGGTGTTAGTAGTCATTTGACATTGTGATTTAATTATGTAATTGGAAGTATTCATGACAATATGCTTATTCTTGTGTTAAAAAGATAGGTGACTTTTCAAACAAGCTTCTAAATGCTCTTATTTTGATTTAAATTTATTTTTTTTACTTATCATTCAATAGAAGTTACAAAAATATTTAAAACTCAAAGTAATTTTCTCATATATGTTCATTTCATATACTAATTTGAATTGGTTGCACTAAGTAAAGTTTAAAGGATTATGGAGTGACCTGAATTGAATATTGATTTGACATAAGTAGCTAAATGCCTAACAATTTGATGAGATTTGCAATTGAATGAATAAAACAAAATCTTTACTGATATGATTGAGTTATTAAATGTTTTCTTTGAATTACCTACTATTTAAGTAATGAATGAAACTAATTTGCTTGAGGACAATAACATGATTCAAGTGTGGGAGAATTCAATAACTGCTAATTGTAATATGATTTATGATTTTTAATATTTTTATGCTTTATTTTGATTTTTAATGGTACTTAAAATTATATATGATTTTAGATCTTATTTTAGTACCTTAAAGGAAAAGGAATGAATTCAAGAAGATTTGAGTTAATTTAGAGTAAATTTTGACATAATTTTAGAAAAAAGACTCAAAACCTGTTGTCAACGTGATACTATGTTCCTCTATATGTTCCAAGATTCCATATTTTGTTTGTAAGAGAGTTTTCCACATGACTAATATAGCATTTGCATAGACCCTTGTCCCTACCATATTCAATACTAGGTCATTCTGTTATCTAGGTGTCTTCCAATTTCCTATCATGTTCTTCTCATATTATACAACATGGGAGAAACATAGACCGATGCTAGCAGTATTTTAGTACATAAAAAGAAGCTAAGAGGAGGTTAAACAATATGGGATCTCAACACAATCTCGTGTTTTGGTTTTTCCAATTAGAAATTTTATGTTTTCGTGTTTTACATAAGGTCAGATGAGAAACATAAGGGAAGAGTTATGAAAAAAAAAGCAATTAGAAATCGAGGAAAAGCAGTTGGAACTAAAAGAAGGGGAAAAAAAGCTAGAAATCCATCAAGATTCATCAAGAACTTTATGATTTAATAAAAATAAGGAAGTTATATTTCATCTTTTGTTCTTTCTTGGTTATTGTGGGTTTTCTTTATTCAAATATAAAATAAGAGATATAGATTTAGGTTATATGAATCTTAGGAATTATTGTGTTGAATTGATTCTTTGATTTTATGAAAGATCATACTTTTCTTAATAATTATTCATTATTATATTGAATTGAAGTTTTTTGGTATTTTAATTCGATTTTATATTTCGTACATTAAGGTTGAGAGATTATATGTATGAATGAATTACAAGATGAGTAATGAGAGTTTAATGGAATCCTATAGATATTACTACATGATCTTTTTGAGTTGAAGTGAAATTTATGAAGAAAATTAACAAAAGAGTTACTTTCAAATTAAGGATATGGGTTGTATTGCTTGATAGATAATATGGTTGTAAATTATGAATTCTTATTGGTCCAAGAAATTATGATTAATCACTGAGTTAAGATAAATCCAAATCATAAGAAAGGTTCTAGTGAAGTTTTTACCTAGATCTTGCTTTTATATTAAAGGATCATGCTTATATATTGGTTGTTTCAATCTTATGCATTGCTTCAATTGGGTGATTTTGATTAGTTTTGTTTATTTTTTAAATTAATCACTCATTTTATTGGGTTAGATAATAGGAAGATAGTCAATATTGGTAATTACAGTCCTTGAACGATTAACGCTCAACTTACCTAAACTATAGGATAAAAAATAATAGTTGTACTTAACTAGGTGATATATTTAATATTGTTTTGTGATTCATTTATATCACATCAAAGTTCATGCATACTCAATTGCTTCCTTTCTATCTTTAGTGTATTCTATGACAGTAAGTTCTAACTTTTCTCTTGCCTCTCAACCTCCCCCTCCTTCCTCTGCATAGCCTTTTAAACAACCTTTCCCCCTTTACTGGCCAAACCCTATTCCTAGTTTATTTCTATACTATTATTCATTCTTTTTCAGCTTCTCATCTAGATCTTTGTTAAAATCTTCCATCTTCTACCATCCCAATTTCTACTCCTAAGACTTGCTTTTTAGATGATTTGGTCTCTACCTCAACTCTTACTCCTTCTAAACCTTGCTTCTCTCACCTTCCCTCAACAACTCAAGTAATGGCATCCACTTTAAGGGCTAAGTTGGACTCAGTTATTACTTCCTCCTTAAACCATTCAAGGTGGAAAAGAATTTGGTGTCAAATAGTTGGTGATGCTTCACCATTTAAGGACTTACTTACTTACTTAGTTCCCTTTGGGAAATGTAAGCATTCATAAATCTGTAACCCCTCTTACTAAAGTCCTTTGTGTAAGATCATTAAAATTGTCCATTTTACTAGTCTTTTAAATGACTTGCCTTCCTTCAAATATAGGTATATAAATAGAACAATTAGAAAAAAATTGGGGCTAGAAAGCATCCTTATTAATGAGGATAATTTTTTCCTCGTCAAAATTAATTATGAAGCTAATATGATGAAAATTTAGAGGCTAGTCTATGGAACATAACTAGAAATCTTCTCATATGCCTTTAAGCTAGAGCTTTCTGCATTTTCTTACCGCCTACTTCTAATTACTTCTTCATTCACCAGTAGCCTTGATTCTCTAACGACTCTTGCCCCCTATGTCATTTCTATCCCCCCAAGGTTCTCCCTTTCCTTTAGTGTCTGCCTTCTTCCTTTTATGGGCAATTTATCGCCCCTTATCACCACTAGTTTTTGGGTGACTATCACCCTTGATTAGTGGCGAGATAGCCACTGTCTGTCTCCTGAGACACAGCTTCAACTTGCGGTGATTTCTTGCCCTCGCTAGTAGCCACTGACAATTGTCTCTGCTGATGCTAAAAGAATCATCTTCATCTGGTAGTGGAATGGGGCTTGTAAACCTCATCCATCAACTTATTTGCACAATCATGTGAAACCCAAAAAAACACAAAATCCAGAATTCGCACAAGTTTTATCATAAAAGTTTTTTCAAACTTTAAAGCTAAGGTTAAGCAAGGTAGATTAATTTTTAGATTTCAATAAACAAGAAAATAATCCTATTTATTCTAGCCAATTTCTAGAAAAAGACAAGGCATATGTATGTTTCAATTTTCATAATAAAAAACAAAGCATATGAGGCTTTGCATCATTATCAAAGGAAAAAACTTAATTTGTATTTGACAAATTAATTAATTAACTAAAATTTTAATCCTTTTTAAATCAAATCAATAAAAATCAAGCAAATTTAATCAAGTCATAGAATTAAAAGTTAACTCTGATACTATTGTTGAGAGACCGGGCCAGGATCTAATATTATGTGCAGCAGAATAATTATGAAACCTTTTTGTTTTAATTTCTCAATAGCCTACATCACTTAAAACTATATAAAATGATTAACATATAAATCATAATAAAGCAAGACTCATAATACGTACCTTATTTTGAAGCTTGATCCTTTTCTTGTTGTATCCCTTGAATCAATTTTGAACCTGACTCATCTCAACTACCGTAGCTGCATAAGTTTATAGCTACTAACAATATCTATAGAGTGAGTTGAGAGAACTCTATAACTACTACGAAGAGGGTTAGGTAAGGAGTGCTAGCTCTCTTGGAGCTTAAACCTATTTATAATAAGTTCTAGATATTTTAGTAACTTAATTAAAATTAAATTCTAATTTCAATTAAAATTTAATTAGAATTACAAATAATTCTAATTAAATACCAGTTATATCCAAATAAGATCCAATAGATCATATTGATCTTTATTTATTAAATATTTTATATTTAATCATAAAGTTTCTCAAACTTTATTATTAAGTCCAACTTGATTAAAATATTTTTTCTCTCTTTAACATGTTCTTTATATATGACCTATTAGGTTTCCAAATATGTTGTCAATGGATACAAATTATAACCCTAAATCACATTTATGATTAAATAAATTAAACTATTTTAATTTATCTTTAATTATCTCATTAAATAATCTATATCCATATATCAATATTAGGGCCTAGCAATGCATCATGACCATCTAAATATTTAGGAATGTCAAAGTGGTTTTAACTAATCTTTTTGTGAATGATTTTTTCATATAATTTAGTCATTTCATCTTACAATGTTCCAATTAGACATAGAATATGAAATTAATGTTTACCCTATTTTGAGTACAAACTTATTAGTTCTCTACCATTAGTTATTGATTCAATTAATAATATTTGTAAACTATTTATAAAACAACATTTCACTTTGGCCAAGGATCCTAATTGAGAACAACGGAACATTCTCCCTAATTACTTTAGAGTGATGAATTCTATATTAATCACTCAACTACCTCATACTATATCTAATGATTATCGAATGACCTATCCTTGACTAGAATAGGTCATAAGTACTATCAAAGTGTTATTATCCTTATACAAGATAACTTTGGAGATTTTAAGCCAAATGATCACTTATACAATCATCACAATGAGAATTTCCATAGACTACAAGTAATATTCCAAATGAAATTTTCATATGGGGTTAGTTCAGTAAACTTGTCTTTTAACAAGCACTCACACGTTTTTTTCAAGTATCTCCATACTTTTAATACATGAGATTGACTATTTCCTTTATAAGGAAAAACATAATGTGTGGTAATCTTTTTACGTTCTATTAATATACAGTCTTAATAGAACAATAACTAGGAACAATTTTAGAATACTATATAATTATTATATGAATATTATAATTATAACCTCATCATTTCTTTTGCAATCTATAATTATCCTATAGATTTTATCATATATATTTAAATATGTATAAGATAAAAAAAAAAGATTTTTAAGTTATTTTGTCACTAAATTACAACTACACTACAAGAAAAATAGAGTTTAGCGACGAAAATTAGCGACAAAATGTGTACAAATTCTTCGAAAAAATGTCAGAAATATGGCTGTCAGTAAATTTACCGTCGGAAATTTTGTATACGTCGATAAATTTACTGACAGTTATTTCATTCGTTCAGAAAATTTTTGTCAGAAAATTACCAACGGATTTGATTATTCCGTTGGTAATTACCTACGGAATTTTTCTTCGTCGGTAAATTTGCTAAAAACTATTTTTTAAAATTTACCTGCAAAGTGTTCAGTTTCTCTAGTTACCTTCTATTTCTTGGCCAAGACATTCATCGAGACAAGGGAAGTTTGGCTAGTGTTTATGGACCCATCTAAGCTTTGCCTCAGTAATAAACTGTGTCTCGTGATTAGCCCCCTGAACTTGGTCAGAGAAATTGTTCGAGCCCAAGATAAAATCTTTGCGAACCACAACCCACTTCGCACTGCTAGA
>JAOTBA010000002.1:18369326-18380995 GCA_025629845.1 Erythroxylum squamatum | reverse complement strand
AACAAATATAATGTACAAAATAAAAATTATTATATAAATTAATAAATATTAATTTATCGATAAATTAATAAAATATTCATTTATCGATAAATTAATAAATCCGTATAAGATAATAATTTTTTTGGTCCCAACAATATTCATTTACAGAGGTTTTACTGTATATATATATAGCCTAGCTATTTAATTAATTAACATGTAAAATTAATGTCAATATCTTTAACGCCATTTAAGGTTTCTTAATCATTATTGATTATCACTTAATTTTGGCTTGGATGATAGGTGTAGGAAACATTAAAAAATAATGTTTTAAAAACTGAGCGAGTAATCTTGTGCAACATTAAAAGCCTTAAAGCAGTTAATTTTTTAGTTTTGTTTTTAACTTTCTGATTTGATTTAATTTAATAATTTTTGTTGTTAAAAATTAATTAATTTATTAATTAATCGGTCAGTTTTTATAAAATAATCAATTTTTATAACTCAAAATAGAACGATTAATTTTTTTAACAGTATCTTTTTTTAATTAAGCTTTATTTTTTTGATTGGTAAGAATCGTTTTCTTCAATAATTTTTTAAATTATTTAATTTTGTTCAATCTTTATCCAATTTTACGATAGTCTAATAACGGTTGAACTATTTAAATCTTAAATATCTTGTCTTACTAGTTTAACTTTTGGTCTAATTCTGAAACACTGCTAAAAATAATTAGATATATTTCTTTTGGTAAAAGTAATTCGGTTTATATCTATATATATATATATATAGCCCACAGAGTTAGGCACTCTTTAAATTGAAGCAATAAGAATCCTCCTTTTCTAAGAAATCCCATAAGATAGGAAACCCATCCCCACTCCCCAATCGAAAAAAAGAGAAATCTTCATTCTAATTTGCAGATATTCCATAAGTGCATATAAAGTCATATATGCACCTAAGTCCTTACGAAGAAGTTTGGACGTTTCTATCTGAAAAGTTCAGATCTTCTGTTCAATATTATGGTATTTTATTGTGTTCAATAAATCTTAGCTGTTTATTTATGTGGATTCCACATGGGTCTCGCGTAGGTTCTTCAAAATAAATAGCTAAGATTCTATAAGACAGAGTAATATTGGACAGAGAATCTGGATTCCTGTCTGGGTGCTAACTGTCAAATATTAGTTATAGATTAAATATATAAATACCCTTTTACTAGTACAAGATTTGTGTTACTGTTCTTCTACCTCCATCGATCATGAAGAGTATCTTCATTTTCTTCCTTTTTCTTCTCCCTCTCGTTGTGTCATGTGCAGAGACAATGGTTCGCTTTTCTTGCTCCTTTTTATATGAATGAAGCGAATCCCATCTTTATCTTTTTCTCTCTTAATGAATGCGAGAACGAAGTGCTTTTTTCTCTTCTTTCTTGTGAATATCATATGATTAATTTAATGTAACCACAGGCTTATGTAGTGTATTTTGGAGGGCACAAAGGAGATAAAGCACTGCACGAGATAGAGGCAACACATCACTCATATTTGCAGGCCGTGAAAGAAACTGAAGAAGAAGCCAAAGCTTCGTTTCTTTATAGCTACAAGCACACTCTCAATGGCTTCGCTGCATTGCTCACTTCAGATGAAGCCTTCAGGCTCTCTGGTACAGAAACTACTACATGGATTTTCTTCCATCTACCAAGTATATTCTCTATCAAACAGTAAACAATTTTGCTGTTACAGAAATGGAAGAAGTGATATCGGTCTTCCGAAACGAGGCATATTCACTACAAACAACAAGGTCATGGGAATTTGTAGGCCTAAAAGACGGGCAAAGCTTGAACCATCCTTTTGGAAGTCACAGGGACTTGCTACCAAAAGCTGGATATGGCAAGAACATCATAATCGGAATCATGGACAGTGGTTAGTTAACAATACCATACTATACTATATAGAGTAACAAGACCAAACAGACCTCTAAGTATGATTTTTTGTCTTCTCCATAACGTTCATGTTCCTGGTCTCAAAGTATGATTTTTTGTCTTCTCCATAACGTTCATGTTCCTGGTCTTATCATTTTTATAACGTTTCAGTATTTTTGTATATGAAACTGCCAATGATTGGTCACGAGGGGCTGGCTCTGTTACTGCATTTGATCATTAACAGTACTGGTTTCTGTCTTTCTTTCTTTCTCTATTCATTTCAGGTGTGTGGCCAGAGTCTCCGAGCTTCAGTGACGAAGGGATGGAACCAATTCCGAGATCATGGAAAGGAATCTGCCAAACTGGAGTGGCTTTTAACAGGTCGCATTGCAATAGGTAAGTGTTGATCAAAAAAATGTTTTGAGCATCGGTATTACTATCTATAGTTGTTTTGCCTTTTGAGTACTGTGACAGCGTATAAAATATCGGTTGGGAAAGTTTAGGCGTACACGTGAACTAGTTCAACTTGTAGTCTGTAGATATCTCTCAGCAAGACACACTGGAGTCTGTCATAAACTAGCTCCCCTTTTTTAAAAGTCTGTCGTGCTCGTGGAAGCAAGTAAACAGAGCCGACTAGATACATTTGTCATAGTTTCCATTCGCACATCAAATAGAAAACATTAAAAAGAACAACGTAGTTGGTTACCTTTGTTCTGTTCCAGTGGATTTGATTAATTACTAGATTGAACCTTGTTCTTATGGGCACATATAATATTTTATCCATTCAAATATAATGCGAATTAACTTTATTCCTTCTAAATCTCTTAACCGAAAAGGCTCTTATTTTTCCATTTAACTGTCCCCTCAAACTTTCATTACTACATACTAGCTAGAGCAAGGTTTTGAAATTCGGACCAGATGTTAAATAGGAGGTTTTATCGGACCAGATGTTAAATAGGAGGTTTTACTAATTATCGGTTCGATCGATTCAATCACCGGTCAAATCAGTGTGACGTCATAATTACGCAATAATTATATTTAATTGTATATAATATTAGTAATATTAAAAAATAGAAAAATATACTAAATAATATTAAAAAATATTAAAATAAAAAATGTATTGAACCAGTGGTTGAATCGGTTCAACCGGTCAATTGACCCTAATTGAACCAGTGGAAATCGGTGAGAACGATTTCTAATCGGTGAGAACGATTTCCACTGGTTCAATTAGGGACTGATTTTTAAGGATCGTCCAGACCAAATAACCAACCGATTTCCGATCGAACTGGTAAAACCGACTGGTTCGGTTTGAGTTTCAAAACCATTAGCTAGAGTCACTTTTGTCAAAGATGGATTGATCGGTCTAAAATCAGTATCATCCCTGTCAAAAGATCTTGATCGAATGCCAACGTGCTCGATAATCGGTAATCTAAATAATCAGTACGTTATCTTCTGTTTTCGACATAAAACTAATTGTGGTGTTCGACAAGACTGTACATGATGTGATTAGCAAACAGATTATGATTTATATTCCTTTTTTTATTTTCCTCTCTTCTTATAAGCAAATAGGTACCACGGGGGGCCTTGGGCTAACCCTCGTACGATTTTCCAAATTTGGTTTGATGCCATATTATTTCGCGGCCACAAGATTACTTCATCTTCCGTGATTTTTATAATTTCCTTCGAATACACTCGGTATATATCACTCGTGATCAACATTGGCAGTGCTTTTTTTTTTTTTTTTCCTTGTTCTCAGAAAATGGGCCTTCAAATTCTGCGCTACGCCACACGTTTTTATGTGTCTTTTGCGTAAACGATGGAAATGCATTGTACTTGTCCATTTCGAGCAAACAAGGAAGTAGTCTGACCTGCAGTTAATAGTTTTTGGCTTCTTTTCGTTTCTTGTTTCTTCTCCTTGGAATGCCCGATACATTTTCCACAACTTCCCAATTCTTGGCATGTATCGACGCATATTTCTTAAAATTCCTTCATCTCTTAAGATCTATTATAATCATCCAACTACTCTATCATAGATTAGAATTTACCCCACCAATAAAAATTTCATTATCATGAAATTAAGACAATTTATCAAGAGGAATTTTGCCAACTTATCAAATCATTTTCTACACTTGCATAGCAGTTAGTGTAGTTTGTAACATTCTGCAGGAAGATTATTGGAGCTCGATACTACATTAAGGGTTTCGAGCAGGAGTACGGTCCACTAAATGCCACCGAAGACTACCCTTCGCCACGTGACACGGACGGCCATGGGAGCCACTGCTCTTCCATAGCCGCAGGCAGAGTTGTTCACGGCGCTGCGGCCTTAGGTGGGTTTGCTAGCGGCACAGCCTACGGCGGAGCGCCGTTAGCCCGCTTATCGATATACAAGGCTTGCTGGGCTATTCCAAAGCAAGAAAAAGCCGTCGGCGACACATGCTTCGGAGTGGATATGCTGGCCGCTCTCGACGACGCCGTGGCTGACGGAGTTGATGTGTTGAGCCTCTCCATTGGCGCGGCTAAGCGCTACCCTTATGAGGGTGATGCTATAGCAGTCGGTGCATTCCATGCTGTGCAGAAAAATGTCATTGTCGTTGCCGCCGCCGGTAACACCGGTCCGGCCCCGTCTACCTTGTCAAATAATGCTCCCTGGATTTTTACGGTTGCTGCCAGCACTTTGGACCGTCAGTTTTTTGGTTCTATTTTACTTGGAAACGGCAAGGAAATAAGGGTACGAAATACACCAACTTTGCTAGCCATTGGGTCAATGTAACTTCTGTTATTTTTTTAGTATAGACGGATCTATGACTTGTAGGGACAAACTATTACCCCATACAAGCGCTTGACAGATGTTCCAATAGTATTGGCTGAAGATGTTGTTGGGGATCATGTTCAAAAAGATGAATCCAAGTAGGCGTTTCGTTATCGGTTCAGTAACCTCTGACTTATTCTTATTTGCTGCCGTTTATTTTAAGTAGTGTTGGATGCAAATACAGTGTAACGGAAATTGTATATGATGATCAATGATATACATGGATTTATAATGCAGCCAGTGCCTGCCTAATTCCCTTGATCCTGAAAAGGTGAAGGGAAAGGTTGTGTTGTGCATGAGAGGGCTTGGAATTAGACTTGGAAAAGGTTTGGAAGTGAAAAGAGCAGGTGGTGCTGGTTTCATTTTAGGAAACACTCGTGCATTCGGTGGTGAAGATGTAGTAGCCGATCCCCATTTTCTTCCTGGGACTGCTGTCGGGGCCGAAGATGCCATTAAAATCATCAATTACATCAAATATACCAAGAATCCATTGGTCACTCTTGAAGAACCTAGAACGCTGTTAAATCAGAAGCCTGCACCTTCCATCGCTGCATTCTCTAGCAGAGGTCCAAATCCTCTTGATTCTAACATCCTCAAGGTATAATACTTTTCACAGATCAAGAAACAACTTTTTAAGCTTCAACCTATAATCACATATGTACATATTGGTTTCCAGTTCACGAAATCTCTTGGATTATTCTTCAACAGCCCGACATCGCAGCTCCAGGAGTATACATATTAGCGGCGTGGAGTGGAGGTTCATCACCTACGAAATATTCATTTGATCATCGATCTGTTAAATTTAACTTCGACACAGGAACATCTATGGCTACTCCTCATGTTGCGGGTGCAGCCGCACTTATCAGAGCTGTACACCCTCATTGGAGCTCAGCTGCTATAAAATCTGCTCTCATCACCACAGGTAATATAAATTTGAACTTCCTTGTCAGAGTCTGTTCATAAATTTCCTTGCATCCATTAGTTTCTAATGCCTTTTCATGACCAAATGAAGCTGGGATTAGGAACAACTTGGGAAACTCGATAACCGATCAGAACGGGAATCGTGCAACATCCTTCGACTACGGTGCGGGCCATTTCCAGCCAGCTCTGGCATCAGACCCTGGGCTGGTATACGATTCCTCGTTTGAAGACTATGTCCTGTATCTTTGCAACTTTGGCTCCAGCTTGATCCAAGGCTTCAGATGTCCCGAACTTCGTGAGCCAACAAACACTCTCAACTATCCATCACTTGCAATTTCTAAGCTCAGTGGTAGTGTAACTGTAAAGAGAACTGTGACAAATGTTGGTGGCGAAAATAGTGTCTACTTCTTTACCGCCAAACCGCCACTAGGAATCTCTGTTGAGTCCTCGCATAATATTTTGCTCTTTAATCGAGTTGGCCAGACGAGAGACTTCACTATAACAGTAAAAGCAACAGATCTTGTCTGGGCAAAGAAGTACTACAGGAATGGGTTTGCCTTTGGGTGGTACAGTTGGAAAGATAACCACCATAATGTAAGAAGCCCCGTTGTTGTATCTTTGGCGTAGGTTTTTATTCTCTTGTTTTGCATATTGGCGTTCTTGGTTGATATCTTGTTTTCTTTTAGTCCATATCCTGCTTGTGTCTCTCTTATGTTGCGCTTGCTACGTACTCTTGGTCAGTTAACACATGTTGGGTGGGAGTTTCGCGTTCCGACGCTTGGGTTGGGGGGGTTAAGATCTTCTCGCTAGTTTTACAGGTATTCTTCTGTCCTATGAATCTCAGTCATTCATTTATACGGGTTCCACATTTATTTATGCGAATCCACCCAAAACTCACATAAATAAATGGCTGAGATTTACTTAACAGAATAAAAAACCTTAAAATTAGACACAGTATCTAAACTCGGGGTTGGAAGAGTTGTTGCTGTATGACAGTAGTTTTTAGTCTAGTGCTGAATATCTGTTAGGCCGTTTTACCTTTTTCTAAAAAGAAAAAAAAAGGTTCTCTTGTATCCATTGCTTAAAATTTTATGATTGAAAACCACGTAATTCAGTATTTAAACTAATTCACCTTACTCATATGACAATTTCTTATACTGTAAGGAAATATAGAGGATATTTTTAAAAAATATATTTTCCAAATGTTAAAATACAAGAAGCATTCGTTTTACAGCTAGAATGACGGAATTCACCTGGAATGGTAGGAATTTTTTTGGGCAAGCAAGCAACGTCTCTTAAAGAAGCAAAAATGCAGTTACAAGGATACTAGTGATCCTTGATACTTCAAATCACTGATAGTCTATTAACCAACGTAGGCCGTTTTAGACCTACAAACCCTTTTGAAATTTTTACATAACTTTTCTTTAAAACGGATGATGACAAACATCTGCACACAATAGTTTTCTCAATGGAGAATCTAATGCCAGCTTTTGCTTGCAAGTGAAACTTTGATTCGGTACATATCCAAACCATAGACTCGAAAGCAACCAAACTGGATGATGGCCAAACTTCAAATGAAGACTGTGAGTCGCTTCATTGCTGAATCAGAAGGGCTCATTGATGCATTAGAATTTAGTAGGTACTATGATTAAAATAGAGCTCTAAAGTTGATGACCTCCATGTCATAGCACCTATTAACTTCCCATTTTAAGTTGTCACCTAGGCACCCACGAAGTTCCCTTTGTAACGTTGTTGGTGCACGGGTCTTAAAGAAAAGTTCCGTTAGCCAAATGTTACATACAAGTGATCGTGCACAAGCTCATTCGCAAGCTTTAGATTGAATGCCCTTAGATCCAATAACTCTTGATGTTACGGACCTTTACTTCAAACAGTGATTAACAAAACAAATTTGGTCAGATTATCTTTGATGCCAGTTTGCTCCAGTTTGATAACTTCAACCACCATCCTGATCTATCCATCTCCTCACTCTTATCCTTTCACCTTTAAAGTGGATATACTTCCACTTTGACAGGTACTTTCTGAGAACTAAGTTCTTCTTTTCTTCTTGCCCTAATTTATTGAATGCCCGTGCTACTCTCCTGACAGTATCTTCATCTGGTTTTACACCCAACTCCTCCATATCCGCAAATACCTGTGATCTCATTATTAGAATTGTCAGTATAATAATACATATACTCGTGTCTAACAAGCTGATGCAAGTACAATCACATGAAACTATAGAAAACAAAAGGTAAGAACAGAAACAGCAAAGCAGACACAGAAAAAATAGTAAGAAGTTGCAACTGGACGAATGCTTGATTCTATGCTTGATTCTGCAGTTACCTCTATTATCTCAGTTTGCATGTCATGATGATCGTACAAAGAGATCATCCTTGCAAACAAGTGCTTTGAAATAGAGCGTGAGCGTGTGTGTAAAATCATGTTCCATAGTGATGCAGCCTCATCTACCCTGTCATCTATATCAAATGCTAGCAGAAGGATGTCATATGTTCCCATTGTTGCTCCTTGACCTTTACTTAACATCCACTTTGCCACCTGTGTATTACTGACGATAATATGCATTTGTAGCATCCAACCTAAAAGATCAAGTATTATAATATAAAGTCTAGAAATAATTTGCAAACAGGAAGTCGATTTTACCATAACACAGAAACCACATGCAGCACAGGATTATTACCATAATACACAACCTCTTTTGTCAAATAGCCAGACACTGTTCCAATCTTAATAGATTTACATAAGCAGTTCCAGAAAGAATAACAGCATCCTCTTACTTCTTAACATGGGCAATGACGATTTATATAAAAAATGCATTAGAGACCTTTAACTTCGTAAGTTTATCCAGGCCAACAAGCCAAGTCATATTCATGATCCAGTAGGTAAGAATTATACCATATGAAGTTTTCTAATTGTGGTCACCTATGAAGTTCCATAAGATTTGTGCTTTTGAAAGACTTCACTAAAATAAGAGATGACCATCAAGATCATACCCAAATAAACTTGAGCTAGTTAGGCAGCTGCTACATCAGATTGAGCCTCGATAAATAAAAAATCTAACTATGTTAACATATGAATGCTAATCAACAGATAATGTAACAAGCAGATGAAATCCATTAAATCATGTTTTATATGGCTTTAAATTCTAAAAGCTAATCCATATGGACAACAAAAATGTCATACTTGAATTACACGTAGCCAAAGTCTCTTCTTCCTCAATATTTTCAAAGCTTTAGCTGCTGCTATCACTGGAAATTCTGCTTCCCAGGCTGTCCATTTGTCTAGCGCCCCATAAACAGCCTCTTTCTCATTAGGAAGTTCAGAGACCTGCCTTTTTAAACAAAGTTAAGTCAAATGACTTCAGTGTAGTTCATATTTTTTTCTTGTTTGTATTATTTACTGTTCCCATATAGGAACTTATTGATTGTTATCATGTTCAACCAATTCAATTATACACTAGGCTTCCCTATTCTCAGTGAGACCCCCAAAAAAAAAAGGAAGACTGATGAACCTACAATTCTAACAAGATTTTGGGCCTTTTTCCCAGATCCTGATGACTCTCTTTTCCTCCACAATTGGTGCTCTTTCTTTCCTTCCTTCTTTATTATCTTCCTGCATTTAATGCTACCACTGAAGCAATTGCATACTAAGTAAAACAACAATCATCATGGCTGATGGTGATCAAAGAAACATAGCATGAATTCTGTCAAGATCTAGAGTATACATCAACATCAGATCATAGAAGCAACTACATGAATTCAAAATGAAATGAGAGAAAAGCTAAGCAAGATATCAACAAAGAATAATGGCTGGTGAATTATGAAACAAAAGATATCACCTATTCTCGTTAGCTGTGAATTGAGGGACTGGCTGTCCACCGTGATTCCTGAAACACTTGACATAAGTTGTGGGAGATAACTGCAAATGACAGGAACAAGTTTCTTCAATGACAATCATAATAAAAAGCCATCAATTTATATCCATGATGTGAAAAAAAATATTATATTGGGCTTTGCCTTTATTGCAAGAATAGCAAACTTTTCAGTCACCTGAAAGATGGAAACTCTGCATCTTGAAGGAAAAAACTCGAATAATGGAGCTACTTTGTTCATCCTAATCTGAATTATGAATAAAGCCAGGTCAAAACTCAAATAAAATGCTTTTGAACTTGAAACAAAGTGATGAAAAATGGTTGGAGTGCCTATTAAATCTCTTATCCACCCATCTTCGGTAAGAACAATTAGCCAATAAAGAGAACAAAAATGTCTACCAAACTTAACAACAAATTGAGGACAACTCGAAAGCTTAGGAAAATCCAATCTTTTGTAACCAAGGCAAAAACAAAGCAATAGAATCAACGTAATTAATGAATAATCCAGTTCCCTAAGTTTATATCAACAAAGATATCCGTTTCCTCAGCTGTTTTGGCTAGGACCGGCATCATAATCAACATGATAACAGTGTCAACTTTTTAGCTTAACCATAATAATTGAGCCTTGAAAATGATGGGAACCGACGAGTAAGAAACGAATGGGACATCGGTTTTGAAATTGAAGCTCCAGACATCGAGCCACAAAGCTCAAATCATATCGCAGCGTGGCACGAAACTTCATCAACAAGCAATTGACTTTGGCTAAGTAATAGAAACTCGCTTTATTTCCATTTGAAAAATCATATATGCAACAACTAAATGAGAAAGAGCTCTGTACCTTTCAGTTCACTGAGGTTTCTGCGAATGTCGTCAGTTGCATCGAAGAAGATATGTCAGAAAGAAGACGGACAAAGTATGCGGATGTTTGTGGTTCTTCTCTGTTTAGCAAATTCCTAATCCCTAATTCCTCTTTTTTACGCCTTCTTCGTAATCCCTTCTTCTATGTTAGTCTAGCAGTCATCAAAGCTTTTGGTTTGTTCTTCTCTGTTCTTTTGTCATTCCTTGATGCTTAGCTTCTTTGTTCCTAGGTGTAGTGTGGCTTCTCCTTTGGTTTTTTTTTTTCCTTCACAAAATAAGCATGGTATAGCTTTTTGATTAAAGATAAGGATGACAAATACGGACCGACTCGACTTTAGCTTAGGTTGACAAGGTTATGGGTTGTGATTACTGGGCTGACCGAGCCACGAGCTACACTCAAGTTAGGACTATCCCAACCTATGGCTTAACGAAAAGGCACAAATTAAAGATAAGGGTGATAAGTACGGACCAACTTGATTTTAGCTTAGGTTGACAAGGTCATGGGTTGTGATTGCTTGGCCTGACCGAGCCACGAGCCACACTCGAGTTAGGACTATCCCAACCTATAGCTCAACAAAAAGGCACAAGAGACGTCGTTTTGTCAAAAATAATGTCATTTTATTCTGGCCTATTGCTATTCCTAATTAAAGACCGGTTTTATATGAAAAGATAAGCCTAACTTCCTTATTCATATTAGATAATTAAATGAATATTATTGATAATTAAAGTTTGACTTTACGCCTTATCTTCATGCTTGTACTCTTTAACACTTTCATTTCCATAATAATGATTATTTTTTATTATTAGAAGATCAAGAATTTCTATATTGGTGCCAACCACGCTATGATATACGCTTAATTATTAGTAGAAAAATCAGGTCGGTAAGAAGCCATTTTGTTATGTAAGGAAGGTACTACTGCTTTTGATTGATATACATTGCCAAGCAAGGCTTGTAGTTATATCTTCTATAGCTATATTTGGTTCTTTTTTAATCTATAAAAGTGATCTTTAACTATATGAATATTGTTGATAATTAGAGTTTGACTTTATGGCTAATCTTAATGCCCATCCTCTTTAGCATGCTTCACAATAATATGAATATCTTAATATGTAATATCCCGGTACCAGTGGGAAGGGTAAAATAGGAAATATGAGTGCTTCATTAGAGATGAGAAATGCATTTGCATGTCCATGCATATAGTGACATACATATATTGTAAAAAATGAATTTATTGCACATGAAATTTTTGTACATGCATACATTGACTTTCCCGGTCTATTTGGTTATAACTGTAATTGGTTGAGAATTT
>JAOTBA010000002.1:18334657-18346050 GCA_025629845.1 Erythroxylum squamatum | reverse complement strand
CTGACAATTTGCAAATTACGAGAGCTTGTTAATAGGAACCAATTTAAGCGCAAAAGTCATCAATTAGGAGTCAACGAGTGCATAAACAGTTAAGAAAATGTGGCCAATTTATAAAGTAAACTTGGCTCAATCACTTCCACTTCTAGAATGTTAGAAAATGACATCATATCTCCCTTCGAGATGTTTCCCACTCTTTCGCATTTATATATTACATAGTGCAATAAGATCCCAAGCATCCTTGAACAAGTTCAGCTAATAAAAACAACATTCCAAGACTCACGCTACCGCCTTGTTCACTCCATAATGCCCAACATATATGGATTCATGACAATGTGTTTGTATGTCTAACATTTCTTTCTTTGGAACACATTTTCTTATCAGTCCATCAACACATGTTCTACAAAGGATTGGTTCATCCCATAAATAATGAGTACACTCATATGAGAACTGTTTTCTCTAATGATAAGATAAATATAAGGGAAGGATACAACCTGCAACATAATTTGCTATATCAACATGTCATGGTACCACAAGGCAGTTTAGCAATATCAAGGTTTCATCGGGGAATCATTCATTAATGTCCTCACTTTGCTGTAATTCCCCTCCTTCAAGACGTGATAAGTGGTCAACTATCTCCCTTATTATCTTTAATCTTAATATCCAATCCTTTTAAAAGCAATACCCATCGGATAAGCCTCGGTTTCACATCTTTCTTGACAAAGAGATATTTAAGCGCTATATGATCAGTAAAAATGATTTAGATCTCAAAAGGTAAGACCGAAACTTTTCATATACAAACACCACTGCTAGTAACTCCTTTTCGATGGTGGTGTACTTAAGTTAGGTCCCCGTTAACATCTTGCTTGCATAGTAAACTACATGAAGCCTTCTGTCTTTTTTTTGTCCCAACACACAATCCACAGCTTGTTCGCTAGCATTGGCACATGACTTTAAACAGTAATGACCAATCTGGTAAGGTCAAGATCGGTGCTGAAATTAGTGCCTCCTTAATCTATTAAACGCATATAAACAAGTATCATCAAATATGAAAGAACATGCCTTTGACTAAGAGATATGTTAGAGGTTTGGCAATTAACTAGAAGTCCTTAATAAATGATAACATCCTGCATGTCCTAGAAATGCTCGCACGACTTTGACATTAATTAGTAATGGAAGCTTCTCAATGACTTCTATCTTGGCTCTATATTCTTCAATAACTTTGTACAATATCTTACGTCCTAGTACTACTTCCTCGTGTACCATGAAGTGACATTTCTCTTAGTTTAGAACTAAGTGTAACTTTTAACATCTTTGATGCATTCATTTATGATCAGTTTTCCTTCATAAACGTCAATCAAAGCTCTCTTAAAATTCTTGAATGACCTTCCAAAAATGAGTGGGCAATTTCAATCCTCTTTAGAATCTAATACCAAAGTCCATAAGAATAATGAGTTTGTCCACTTTGACGATAACATCATCTTCCATACCAAGCAATCTCTTGATTGATCGATCTTCCAACTAAATGAACATAGAAGTTGGCTTCACTTCACCTAGCTCCAGTTTCCTAAAAATTGACAAAGGCAAAAGGTTAATACTCGCATCTAAGTCATATGAAAATTTCATGAATTATAAATCACTAGTGACAAAAAGTATCGTAAAACTCCATGAGTCCTTCAATTTTAAAGGTATATGGCTGGTGATGATGGAGCTATAGCTTTCTATTAGCATAACTATTTGGTTATCCTCTCAAGTTTGCTTATTTGATAGTATATCTTTAAGGAACTTCACATACTTGTTCATGTGTTCCAACGCCTTCACGAAAGATAAGTTAATTTGTAACATCTTTAACTTCTTTACAAACTTTGCCAATTATGCATCTAATTTATTCTTCTGAAGTCTTTATAAGAATGGAATTTTTTGTGGATATGGCGAACGAGGAACATAAGGAGGATCTCATTCTTATCTTCATCCTTTTTCTTTTTCTTTTGGTCTTTTACAAGGTGGTATTTAGCTTATTGTCCTATTGATTCTTCTAGTCCCTTCCCACTTCTAAGTGTGATAACCTTAAGTTTCTCCCTTATATTTACTTCTGTATTGCTTGGGAGACTCCCCACACTTCTCGTAGATAATAAATTGGTTAGGTGGCACACTTAAATCTCTAGATTGTGAATAGAAGAGGCATGATTCTTTACTACTTGCTCAAATTTCCCTTCCATCCTCTTTGAGCCTTTTCTAGACTCGTGAATTTGGAATTCATTATGTCCATGAACTTACCCATCTTTGAATCCCATGAATGGGACTTGTCTTGCTGAAATCTAGATAGGCCTTGATTTCTCAATTGGGTCCCAACATTGTTAAACAAAGAGAAATTTTGTTGGTTATTTAACCAAGGATTGTATGTGTTTGAATACAGGTTGTTACCTCCCCGTCCAAATTGTGATCCCATATAGTTGAGTTGCTCCACATTATTGTGTTGCACTAAGAAACAATCAGTTGTGATATGTCTCTCTTGCCTATATAGCTCGCATTCATACTGAATTAATTTAAGTGGAGAGGAAGAGGTGGTTTTCAAGTTTTTTAGTTGCTTAGTTAGGTTGGTAACTTCAGTCTGCAACGTTGTTACTAAATCTACAACAATCAATCCCTTCTAATCCTAAAAGGTTAATTGCTGTCTACTTCGGTCTAAGGTCCAAAGACAACTATTATTCACAATCTTCTCTAAAAAAACTTGCACTTCCTTAACTGTATTTCTCATCAATGATCCTCTAATAGCTGCATCAATGGTTGCTAACATAGGTTGATTAACTCTACTGTAAAAATTTTGCAACAAGAATTCCTTCAGTAAGTTAAAATGCAAACATCTCCTTCACAACTCCTTATACCGCTCCCACGCTTCATATAGAGACTCCCCTTCATTTTTTTGGAATTAGTAATTTCCTTGATGAGCTTTGTTGTCTCAGTCAAAAGGTAGTATTTATCGAAAAATGCTCGCTCCAACTACTCCCATGTTGTGATGTTTATAGGTTGAGTGAATTCAACCATGCTTTGGCTCTATCCCTGAGTGTAAAGCGAAAGAATCTCTTCCTAACAACATCTTCCGATAACCCATTATATCGGAAGTGTCATAAATTTCCAAGAAATTGTTCCTTATTGGCTAACCCATAGGATTTTACATTATTTTGTAATATATTTAATAGTTTTGGTTTGATCTCGATTGTGTTCATCTACACTAATGGTCGAGTAATTCCTTGTTAGGTAACTAGAACCCTAATCTCATGAAGTCCATAAGGGTCTTTTGTTACTCTCCATAATTTAATTCCTCCTCCATCATTCTTTCTTTCGGTTATTAACTTTAACTCTTTGAAATTCTCTTTCTTGCTTTATGATGTCAAAAGTTCAAGTTTCTTTTACTTGGCTTGAAATTCAATAGATTCTTATGTTCATGCAACCATAATCACACAAGAAAGGGTCACAATTCCTTAATTCAAAGGAATTCAAATCATACTAAATGCTATTTAATCCCTGGAAATAGTTCTAAAAACTTATTGAGAAGTTTTATAATATAAAACTTTCAATACTGAAAGTGTATAGATCATATCTTATAGTATCAAAGGCATCGTTCCCATGAGGACAAATAGACACCTAAAAACATAAATAGAAATTTATCTAAGGTACTAAAGATTGATTTGAATTAAAATAAATAATTGAAATTAAACAATTAATAAAACAAAATAAGTAAAAAATTAAGTTGCCAATAAAATAATTTTGATCAAAGTTTGGGACTAAGGAATTATTCTATCAGTTGCCAATAAAATAAGTTTGATTAAAGTTTAAGACTTAGGAATTATTCTATCTTGTTTTGTTTTCCATTTATCTTGTTGATTAAAGTTATGCTTGATCGTAGATATACTAGAGTTTTGATTAATCTCTCTCGATAGCTAATTACGTAACCTTAATTGAATTCAATAATCTTAGAATTGTTAACTCTCGATTCATAAAACTACTCCTAAATATTCAATTAGTTTTGAAGCAATCCTAAGGATAATTAATTTCACAATTAAGTTCTCTCTTCAATTGTTAATTAATCTGATAATTGTAAGTCTATTAAGCTACCAACTCTGGTTGCACACGTTAACATATATGACTTGATTCACTCTCTTGATTTATTATCAATTATAAGCATAACAATTATCACAAATATTAATCAATGTATTAAAATAAAAAAGAATATAGTTCAAAAAAACAATTCAAGAAAATTCCCTCACATGGATTTAGAAACCTATAATCATGTTAAACATCTTATAAATCCAAATAAACATTCAAGAAAATGAAATAAATGAAGGGAAAGGAATAAAAACTAGTTGGAGTCTTGATATGGAAATCCAAAATTCTCTTAAGCTCTCTTGATGTCTCCTCTTAATTTTCTTTTGATCCAGTGACTGCTTCTTCTTTTGGTGTTTTTCTTCTTCTTTTGTAGTGCTTGAGGCTTCTATGGTTTTTTAAGGGTTTCCTTGCTTAATTTCATTTCAAAAATAGCCCCGACATCTTAAAAATTATCATGAGCTGCAAACACCCTTGTCACGATGATGAGAATGTCATAATCAGGACTAGTATAGCTTATCCCTCTCTATCACGAATGTGCATGGTGTCACAATCATAATAGAGGTGTCATGCATGCAGCTTATTATTCACTTATCATTATTGTGACATGCATGCATGCATCCAAGATCTCCTTTCTTCACATTCCTATTTCCATACACTCACAAACACATCAAACACCTCTTAAAACATAAAATGAAGATCAAATTCTTGCTTTAAACCAATCAATGGCTTCGAACACATAAAAAATTAACAAGAACAAAATTATAAGCCTATACACATGATAATCATCTAAGAAAACACTTTAAAATACACTTAAACTCTTATAAAAACATACTATATTCTACATCTTTCAAAAAAACCTAAACTCGTGATTTTACATAGGTACAAAGACTTACACAAGCAACATACACGCCCGTGTATCTTATTATACATGAGCGTGTAACTCCACATGAACAAAAATCATTTTCTTCAATTTTTACGAGTTTACAAATACTTATACTGTCTCTATAAACAGATGTGTAGATCCTTAATTGCTTCAAATCTTCGTCTTATGCCACGGTTGCCCCTAAATTCTTCTCCTTTTAGTCCATGAAAGTAGTTATAACCTATAATGCACTTAGAGTGAATTAAGTACCAAATATACAACAAAACTATGAAATAAAAAGCAAAACATATAAAATATGGGTATATAATTATAGTCAAATATGCATATATCAAACATCTCCACACTTAAGCTTTTTCTTATCCTTAAGAAAATCATAATATAAATTCTGAAGTTTACAAACATCCGTCCTTTATTAATCTCAACTTGTCCATTTCGACTCTAAATCGTCATGTCATATTAATCAAATTAACATATAAGTAGAATCAAATATCCTAAAACTAACTTCATAAGTCAATATTAATATTAATCATGTCAGTTATCTTATTGAAATAAAAAAAGACATATCTCTACACCCTCACTAAGGTTTCATTCAATTCACACAAGTGTTTAGGGTGAAAAATATTGAACTCTCAAATCCATCCATATTAGAACTCTTACTATAAGCTTGCAATATTATTACATCTCCACCACTTGTATGTAAACTAGAAACAAAAATCAAAAGGTCTTTATAAGGTTGTAATGGGGCTTAGGTAAGGTATGATTAGGGTATTAAAAATGTGATAAATTTAAAGGAAATTTACAAAGAAAACATTTTAAGAAACTTTTTTTCATAATCTACAGGTCTTTTCATAATAAATCCATTAGTACTATACTATTTCTATGCTTGCAAATATGGTTTTTGAATCGTTTTCGAGCAATCACCATATACCATAATTAAAGAAATATTGGACCTTTCAAATTTTCAAGGTGCAAGCATTCAAGTAACATAAATAACCTTTAGGGTTCAAAATAATAAAAAGGATTCAAAGAAAAGTAGGATAAAGGTTAAGAATTTGGGTTATAATTAATGAAAAAGGCTAAGGCTCAATTTGGTTATTCCTAAAGGATAACATATAGTAAGGTAATTATCAAACAAATAAGCTTAAACAAGTGTTAAATCTAAGTGCCTTTATCACTTCGGTGCTTCTAAGTTAAGAAAATATGATCTCAATATGCATAATAAAAGCAAGTTCTATAATTATTCAGCTATGTATGATAACATAAATGAAATAATTAAAGAGTTTTAAACTTTTAGAAAATTTTGCTCTTAGGCTCAAAAACTCACGAGAAATATTGGTTTTATGTATGTCAATAATATGGAAGCAATTTTCATTCAAATTGACTAATTCGATGATTATTAATGATATAACTTATAAAAGCAATTTTATTCTAACTATAATCCTTTTGCATATTAATTCAAATCAATATTCAATAATGAAATAAATTATTGATGGATAAACTTCAACTAATTTAGGATATTAATTAATAAAATTTAATAAATAAGATTATAATAAGCTTAATAAAATTATAATCCCCTTCACCACACTTAAAATATTAAATTGTCCTCAATGTATACAATCTAAGCATACATGATAAATGAGAAAGTGGAATTGGTACATCCCTAAGTAATACAATTTTATGATTATGATTTTCATGATTTTGTGACTGTGTATCCAATATGATATTGATATCCTTACAAGATATAAAGAAAAAGGGATAAAAATAATAATGGAAAAAATTAAAACAACATAAATAATTGAGATATAAGAAATAACATTAATACTAATGTTTAGAAAAAAGAAAGAAAAAATAAAAATACACAATTAAAGAGAAAAAGAAAAGATACAAAATTAAAGCATCTCCCCAAATCGTGTTGTGATGGAGAGTCCTTGGGTCATTGGTCCTTAGAAGGTGGATGAGCTATTGATGAAGTACTCGCCATATGATGGATGTTGAAAATCGAGGCCCTAACAGTTCGCCATTAACAACAATAGCTCTTCCATCCATCCAAAAGTGGTCTCGAGCTTTCCCATTCAATCCACAAGCTTTGCCTACTGTCTCTCCAGACGACATATCATCAGCAAATCCAGGTGAGGTGTCCGCACTTTTGGTAAATCAATCCTATCCTCCTCTAGTGAAATGGCCCCTCCCTAGGTCCATCAGATATTGTCGACTCATCGGGAAACCTAATCAAAAGGTAGTTATCCCATTGAATCATGTATAAACAAGTAAAATAAATAAGATTACTTACTTGGTTGTCAAAAAATTGTAAGAAAAATGTGAAAATTGGGTTTGGGGAATGAGAGGACCCTGGCAGGGAGTGAGGGAGAAGAGAGAAAATGAGGAAGAATGAGGGATTGGCGCATTTTAAAGGTGTATCATTGACTTACACAGTTTACTACACAGTCATGTAACTGATTGTATAGGCCACTGAATTGTAGCTTTTCATGGACTTACACTATGTTGGGCCCGGGTCTCGTTACTAATTCTTAGGCGACAATTTGAGACGGTCAAGTAAAGATCATGTGAGAGGGAGGCTGAAAGCTTCAAATTGTAATGAGCATAATAGCGTCAGCACTAGCAGACTTCGCCACAGTGAAACTAGGGGATATTTCAACGGACCTTTCTGGAAAAGTTTGCCGTGGCCAAAGTCTGGCTTCGTCGCGGCAAAGTTACACGATCAAGCAGAAGCACCCTTCAGGAAAAATGCACCGCAGCGAAAGTCTGCCTTTGCCGCTGTGAAGTTTCGAGTTTAGGCAAGGGCGCATCTCGGGAAAGGTTCGCCGCGATGAAACCTTCGAATTTGCAACCCAAACCCAAACTATTAATCACTAAAATGTACATACAATTATAACAGCAATTAACAACTCAATAAAAGATAGGTAAAAACATGAACAAAGGAATCTCCTTCAGCTTTTAATCTCATTACCAAGACAAAACTATGTTTGAGCATAGCTTTAATTTCATATCAACAGCCACTTCAATAGCTTGATATAAAATACAAATACATGCTCATGTTTCATATGCTTATAAAGCTACTCAACAATAAAGTCGGATTAACTTAGTTACAAAAGAGAGCTATCTTGGAGTTTGCCAAAGCCTTGCAAGGATCAATAACCTTCTTGTTCTGCACCTGAGGAGTGAAAAATAATGGGTTGAGCTATAAAGCTTAGTGGCTAATATATTTATAGCCTTTGGTAACGAGCACACAATCAAGTATATATGTATATTTATATCTCATTTTAATCTAGCAATTAAATCATCAACAATTCTAGATCCAAGACTCATAGTTAATGATGTTATCACATAAAGCATATCATGTATATTTAACCATCAAAACATAACACTCAATTTTGTATCATGCTCAACAAATCTAAAAGAAATGCACAAACATAATGACTCGAGAGTCCCATGGATCGAAATGAAGAAACTGAAGTTTACACTATAAACTAATTGAGTCCGTTACTTAGGAGCTCATATGCCACAAGCGGGCAACCGGGAGAAGGCTTTAAGTTAACGTGCACGTGACGGAAAAAATTGTATCTCTCTTGCCCAAACGCAAGCAAACTTTTATGCTCAATTCATTTCATCACATGTTCATACTTTCATGCTTCTTATGCTATTTCCTCTTTTCATTATACAAAATGTCGTAACATCTTTCAAGGCATAACATGATAATAATCTTAGAACATTCTCCAACAATCACAACACTTTAAGTCAAGCAATTTAGCACACATCCACAAGTAAGAAAATTAGCCCATCTTCCACAATAACTATAAACATATTACCCACCTAAATTGCTTATAAATCCAAACTCAAGTTTGCCTTTCCTCTTGCTTTTGCATGGGATTTTTTTTGTTTCCTTCAAACAAACCAATTTTCATTCAAACCAAAATTACAATAGAAAATCCATAAAGCTTCAATAATCAAAAATAAAATAAATAAAAAAATGAGCTTAGACTTAATCTACCCATAGTTTATCTAAGCTAGAAAAACTAAAACCTAGTTTAGAAATCCATGAAAATCAAAATGGGTTTCTTGGTTCTCTTCTTTCTCCCTTTATTTACAGCACAAAACTCATTTCTCTAATTCCTTTTCTACCAAAGCAAGAAGAAAAGATGACGGAGATTACCTAAAACAAGTTGATTCCTCTTCCTTCTTCTTCCTTCTCCTTCTCCACGTTTTTCTTCTTTCTTTCCAAGCTTCCACGTTTTCTTTCTCTTCTTTCTTTCTTCTTTCCATGTTTTTTTTCCTTTCTCATTAAATCAAGACCACTTTTTGTCTTGTCTTTCCAAATTTACCCTTCCACATTTAATGTAATGCCTACTTGCTCCTTTAGTCTATTATGCCTATTACACTCTAGCTTAATTCTAACATTTCTATTTAATAATTCTAATTTCTATTCATACTTGCTAAATTAATGGACTAAATTCTAAAATAAATAAATAAATTTGGGGTCCAACATTTAACACTGATTTGTTTGACTTAACCTCATATAAATTGACATAACTCCTTAAAAACCCATATTTTTGAAACATTTCAATTTTTTAAATATCAAAACCCATCCGTTTAGTTGAATTTTGAATCAAACAAACTCAAGTGTTCCTCCAAAAGTATTTTAAAAATCATTAACACGTTCATTAGAATGATAATACAATACTGAGTCCCTAAGTGCATTATGATAAGCAAGTTGAGGGCTATGTGAAAGATTGCATTACTCTTGACAATATTAAACTCTTAACTCATCCATGATCTTGATTCAAACTTTTTCTTACAACTTATTATTCTTCACTTAATCATGTTTTATCGACTTTTACTTGTTGATAACTCAATCTTGATCCTTGATGTATGATTGATTCTATGGACTTCTTTGGATCATTTTACCTTCATTCTTAATTTTTCGTATAATGCTTAATCATGTAATGATGGAATTACTAATATCACAAAAACGTAAGTCATTAATGACAACATATTTTATTTTAATAAAAATTGTAAGTTAGAAACTCACTTAGATCTTCACAAAAATCTAACATTTATCTATAAAATATCACTAAAAAGGTGTATCATTAATAACAACATAGTTTATTATAATAAAAACAATAAGTTAGAAACTTACTTAGATCAACATAAAAATCTAACCTTTATCCATAAAATCTTTAAACATGATTGTTAATTTACCATCAATTAGTTGAGGAATAAATTTACATATTTTCTCATGTCTAAAATCTTATTCTTTTTTAATTTTGATCTTTTTAAGTTAAAATACTAATGATGGGATTTATTTCATAAATAATAAGTCTTTTATCTTGTTCTTTTATATGCAATATTTTTTCCATTTTAATAAATTACACTATTAAACAAAAAGATTTTTATTTTTTAAAATTACTATAGGCATGTTAGTAGCCTAACTTTGACACCACTTTCTAGATAAAGAGTCTAGAAAAATTGGAAACAATCCAACGCTAGTTTGAAGTTAAGAGAAGAAAATAAATCGGTCTACAGTAATATCCCAAGCTAATAATAAATGTAAAAGTACGAAAAAAGTTATAATCACAAAGAAATTACATTTTAATATTAATAATATCTATAAATAAAATAGTAAAACTATATAATCAAGAGAGTCAGCTAAAAAAATCAGATCTAATATATTTAAAATGGGATCAGTCTCAATCTCTATAATAAAAGGACTAACTTTCAAGAAACATAAAGAGGAGAAAATACAATATTGCAGCTTATATATAATTGACGGCATCTTTGATATCTCCCACCACAACTTAAGAAGAAGGAAGTAGCTATGTACTCTACAAAACCAAGCTCTTTATAAAGGTAGAATCAAGGAGCATAAGAATTCATCTAAGAATAAAGTTTACCATATCAAGCCTAAAAAGGATCCTTGTAGTATAGGCAAAGGTAAATTTTAATTTTCAACCCTTTAGATATCATGATAGTAAACACTTCGTAATGCCTTAGTAAGAGGGTTCTAGTACTGAGACATGATAATATGAAGGATACAAATTGTGATTTTGATGATAATAAGTATATGCCACCACTTGAGCGCACTACCAATGATGATAATATGAGACCATAAAGGAAAAATATTTTTCACACAAGATGTCATATAAGAAATAAGGAGTCCAGCAAAATCATTGATGGAGGAAGTTTCAATGATGTAATTATTATAATACTTATAAAGAAGATGAAGTTTACCCATATTAAAACATTCAAGTCTGGTTCAGCCTGATCTTGCTGAGGCTGGATGTTGTTGTTTGGATCCATGACCTTGCGAGATTTTGGTTGCTGAATACCTGCAAAACAGATAAGGCACGCCAGGGGTTGGTTCCCGGGAGGCCCCTCCGATGCTCAAGTC
>JAOTBA010000002.1:18275837-18291518 GCA_025629845.1 Erythroxylum squamatum | reverse complement strand
ATTGAGTGTTATGCATTAGTTGTTACTTATAATAGCAATGTTCAAGATTAATGTTTAATAACATAGAATTAAAGTAGTTTTTTATTCGATGATACTGGACCATGGCCACTAGGACACTAGTGGATCTTGGAAGATCATATGGCGCTGGGCCGACCCTCAACGTATCCGATCCTTTCTCTGGCTCCTAGCTTAAGACCGTCTCTTATCTAATCAACAACTGATGCACAGACATCTGACTACGATAGCCAAGTGTCATCTCTGCCAAGTAGAAGAGTCCTCACTACCATAATGCGAGACTGCCCCTGAGCGCGTAGTCTGTGGCTAACTTTTCCTCTGCACGCCGTCTCTCTGGACTTTTTTACTCTCAACGCTCATGATTAGCTACACACGAATCTTCAACGACACCGACTGGTCTACAGTCTCGATTGGTCTATAATCTTCGACACCGCTTATTGGTTCTTAAGGTCCTAGAGGAACAGGGCACTCTTTGACGCCCAGGCATCCTGACCGACTTCCCCAGCTTACAGTATTCTCGACTATGTCCATCAGATACAAACAGTTTCGATCTGGAAAGGCAAAACAATTCCTAGCTACTGATCCCGATATGAGCAACTTATTAACTGGTGTAAACCGACCCCTAGATGGGTGAAACTAAACACGGATGGGGCGTGCAAAAGCTTTCCCTACTCGGCCTCAGCGGGAGGTCTTATTCGCGACAATGCCAGTGCGTGACTGGAAGCTTTGTTCAGAATCTAGGATGGTGCTCCTCGTTAGCCGTTGAACTATGGGGCGTTTTCTCCGGTCTGAATCTGGCTTGGGACCTAGGCTATCGTCAGGTGGAATTAGAACTGGAATCTCAAGTAGTGTCAAATATTCTTTTTGATTCCGCTAAGCGCACAACATCCCTCAATCCTATCATCATAAGCATCAACGAGCTACTAAATTGTAACTGGGTAGTCCTACTCCACCATACCTATAGGGAAGGAAATCGAAGTGCCGATTGGCTCGCCAATTTTGCTGTTAATTTTGACTTAGGGATTACCACTTTTGTAAACACACCCTCAGGGTGTCTCTTAATCCTCCTCGAGGATATAGCAGGGATTAACCTCTTTAGACTAGTCACGTAATTTGTTTTGTACTTTTTCGGTTATGCAAAAAAATAGCTTTTTTCCTTTTCTTCTTTTTTTAACTCAAAAATTAATATAGTAAATACTAGTAAATTTATTATTATTAATATCCTCTTAAATTATATATAAATATATGATAAGTTTTTTGGGTGTTTCAGGTTCAAGTTTAAACCTAAACCAATAAATCAGGTTTAGTTCGGTTAACCTGCTATAGATTCGATTTATAGGTTTGGTTTAGGTTCGGTTGACCTAGAACTGCAACTTAGAAACCTGAACCTGAACCTGAGCCATAAACCTGATTTTTCAGGTTCAATTTGAACCGAACCTGAACTCAGGTTCGATTAACCTTGTTTACAGGTTCGGTTCATGCGGTTCAGGACCAGCTCATAGGTTCGCGGGTTTTCTTGAACACCCCTACTGCTACATTGTTTATTAATGTACTCCTAAACTCATTGCAATCATTTAAAGGGATTTCAAGTTTGGCTTTTAATTTTACCAAAATTTCTTTTTATATTTTAGTAAGTGCTAACCATGATATAGGCCTCCTTACCACTTCTATAGGATTAAAACAACAGTAACTCTCTTTTAAATATCTTATAGTTCCCCCTATGATATGTGTTTAATTGATAATACATTTATTTTATAATATTTAGTGTTTAATGCTATGAAATGCTTAAGACATTCACTATAGTTCATATTTAGTTTTAGGTACAATTCGAAAGTGAAAGAGTTAAAGTGAGTCGGAAGCACAATATGTGGGCCATCTGGTTAAGATTCACACTCACTTGTCTTCATGGAGCAAGAAAAAGAAGGATTAAAAGAAAAAGAAGACAAGAAAATGCAAGTAGTAAAAATGGCTCACGGTCATGATAAATATGTTATAGGCATAACTACTTAAGTCACACCCATGACAATCCTTGCATGGCCGTGACTCATGTCTCAGGGCCATGACCAGTCACAACCGTGACACACTAAGTCACACCCTTGACTTATGTTACCTAGCACGAAACCTAATTTTTCACTATAAATACAATGTGTTGTCGTCAAAGTAGATATGTTTCGTTTGGGGTTTTCGTTTTAATGGTGTGAGCTCTCATTTTTGAAGAAGAAAAGGGGCAAAGCTCCATTCCTTTGAAGACCCATGGAGAGCTAGCTTCCCGACGTCAATTTGGAGGTGACATTGATGTCGAAGAACTTGGTTAAACATATTTTTTATTTTGTTTGTTATTTTTACTCTCTTTAGGGATTGATTATGTTTTCCTATGCTTATGGAGTGGGTTTTCATGTATGAATGATATTTATTCTTGTTATCGTTAGATTGTTTGTGTATGAACCCACTGCTAGAATTTTAATATAATCTGTAATTGTTATGTTGAGATTCATTTGTGGCAACTAATGATTTGTAATCATTAGGGATAACATAACCTAAGTTAAATGACTATAGCGTATGTGATTGTTGCCTTGATTAATTTGTTATCCTAACTTGTAATTCAGCTGTCCAATTGAATCTAGAGATCGTATCCTAGGTTATTCGATAACTAGGTTTAATTAACGAGCACCTCTTAATTAAACATGACTTAAGGGAAAACTAGGGTTAATAGAACATATCGTTAACCTACAATTAATAGTTGCTAAGAGAGGTATGAGAATAATAATTCAATGAAGTATGTTTAACTATATGTAGGCCGAGATTGAATCGATGACTGGGTCCTTAATGCATTCTTCACTTTTCATCATTTTTGAATGTTTTCTTTAATTTGTTTTCTTTAGTCTAGTTTTACTTTATTTTCTTATTCAAAATCAAACCAAACCCCCCCCCCCTCATAACCTAAATACTGATTATTTTCATTTTAAAAGCTTTACAAACACTCTCTGTAGGATCAACGTAGACTCACCACTGTTATAGTTATATGTCTAGTTATTTTGAGTAATGTTACAACACACTACGTCACCCTACAATAAGGTAGGTTACATTATTGAACAACTCTCCTTTATTGGACTCCATTCATAAGAAGCTAAACAATTAGTGTAATAAGGTTCCATCCTATAGAGGAAGGATGCAATTGGTAATCTCAATCCTAAGCAATCTTTGCACATTTTAGTGCTCCCACTTAGCTCTACCCAAAGGGATCATGAAAGCAATAAATAGGTTGCTTAAAGATTTCTTGTGTATTAAAACAAATAATAAACTAAAGATTCCCAAGTTTAAAAGGTTTAATGCTTTTCATCTAAAGAAAAATGAAGGTTTGGGAACCACTTCTATTAGAGTAATGAGTAACTTCTTACTGGTCAAAAGGCTTTAAAAGCTTTGTATAGATAAGGAGGATATTTAGCTTAAACAAATTCATCTTTATTTTATAAAATTTGAAAGCATCCAAAGCATTAAAATTAATGCAAAAATATAGTGGACTTTTGAGGAAAATCTTACTTACTAAGAACTTAGTTCAATCTATAGTGGAACATAAGATTAGAGATGGGAAAAGTACATATTTTTGGTTTGATCACTAGCATAACTTGGGTCCCATATACAAATTAAATGAATACCAATTTATCACAGCAATCAATTATATTTATACTAAGGCACAAGCTATAATCAAAGATAACATATGGTCTTAGTGATATCATTCTACAAAGGGATTCAGGAAAATCATAACAACTTACCAAACTACTCATTCGACTCAATTTCTATAGAAGTCATTCAATAGAAAGAAGAAAAATCCTTAAGCATAACTATTAAGTCCTACAAGAAGTTATTATCGGGATCACTTAATTAGTAGCCCTAGTCTAACCTAAAATCTGACATGAATAAATGCTCCTCTCTTTCTTTCATATTATAGCTTGCAATTAGTAACATATTAGGCACCAAGGACAAACTCAAGTTCTATATATCTAATCTAAATTATGAGCTACATTGATGAGTGCTTGGTTGTTATGATGTGTTTAAGATTCTTTTTTAGTTCATATGTTGTTTTAGGAACAAGTTGGAAGAATAAGAATTAAAATGAGATAAAAGAATATCCTTAGAGCTTTCCTATTGATGTTCAATCTTATTTGCGTTTGTGGAACAAGAAGGAGATGAATTAGGGTGAAGATGGGATAAGAAAATAAAAGAAATGAAGTTCCTATAACCAATAGGACCATGTAACTCTCTGGAAGCATATAAGATCATGAAGACACAATTTCAGCTTCTTTCTTAGCCTACATGATTAGCTAAACCCTCATGTAATTGGTTGTGTAGCTCATCAAGACCATGTATGTCATACACGGTTAGCTACATGCCTATGTAGCTAACTTTGTCTCTCTTATAACCCTAATTTTTACTATAAAAGGACATTTAAATGGCCAAAATAGGGAGAAAAGTTTTTAAAAAGGGGATATCAAGGCTGAAGAACATGTATGGACATCTCTTCATCCTATAGTGTGGTTCTCTCTCTTTTCGAATTATTCATGTTATTCTTTGTTTAATGTTTTGGGATTCATGTATGAATGATTAATGTTATCATTCTCAAATAGATTATTTATATATGAACCCATTGCCAGAATCTAAATTACAATACGAAATCATTGTAAATCTGATTCATTTGTAGTAAAATAATGATTATGCATCATTAGGGATAATATAGCATAGGATAAATGACTTGAGCTTGTCTAGTTGTTGCCTAGATTAACTAGTTTTCCTAGTACATAAGGCAGTTTTTACACTAAATCTAAAGAGCTTAGTTTAGGTTGTTTCATAAATTAAAGAGCTTATTTTGATTAGATACGACCTAAAGGAAAACTGAGGTTAACAGAGCTTATTTTTAATCTACGATTAATAGTTTCAAAGATAGGTATGAGAATGATATGATGATTAATTGCGCACACTCGTGTGAAGGTTGAGATTGAGCTAATAATTGGATTAGAAACCCATTGGTAAATTCTTTCAATTTTGTACTTTTGATTTGATTTAACTTCAATAGTTTAATTTTACTTTATTTTGTTTATCAATTTCAACCAAACCCCCTCCCTGAAATCCTAAACACTTATTTATTCATTATAGAATCTAGACACACACTCTCTATTCAGAGCTAGGTTTTATTTTCTGGTATATTTGACGTGCATTAAGAATTTTATTTTGGGTAAAAGTTAGAAGAATAAGAGATAAAATGAGCTAAAAGCATATCTTTGGAGCCATCCTATTGATGTTAAATCTTATTTTCCTTTTGGAATAATAAAGAGATTAAGGTGAAGATGGGATAAGAAAATGAAAGAAATGAAGCTCCTGCAACCTACACACCTGTGTATAAGACCGTGTAACTCTCTAGAATCGTGTAGGATCTTGAAGATAGTTTCAGCCTCTCATGTAGCCTACAAGGTTAGTTAAATCCCTGTATTGCTAGCTTTGAAGCTCATCAGCACCGTGTAGGTTTACAAATTAGGAAAACACATGACATATATGGTTAGCTACATTGCCTAGAACCCTAATTTTTACTATAAAATGACATTTAAGCGGTCAAACAAGGGGAGAAAAGTTTTAGAAGCATAAAAGAACATGCTTAGGCATCTCTTCACCTTATAGTGTTGTTCTCTTTCTTTTGGAATTATTTGTGTTATTCTTTGTTTAATGTTTTAGGATTCATGTATGAATGATTAATGTTCTCATTCTCAAATAGATTATTTATATATGAACTCATTGCCAGAATCTAGATATATGTAATGGTTGTAACTTTGATTCATTTATGGTAAACTACTTGTTATGCATAATTAGGGATACCATAACATAGGTTAAATGACTCGAGCTTATGTGATTGTTGCCTAGATTAACCTATTTTCCCAGTAAATATCGCAATTTTCACACCAGATCTAGAGAGCTTATTCTAGGTTGTTTGATAGCTAGACCTAATTAAAGACTTATTTTGATTAGAAACAACCTAAGGAAAAATTGGGATTAACAATTTCTAATATATGGTTAATAATTTCAAAGAAAGGTAGGAGAACAATATGACGGTTAATTATGCTCGCTTGTGTGAAGGTTGAGATTAAACCGAGAACTTAATTTAAAACCTATTGGTAAATTCTATCGATTTTGTACTATTTGATTTGATTTAACTTCAATAGTTTGCTGTTTGGTTCCGCTTCTACTTTTCTACTGTAGTTTTATTTTTTATTTTCTGTTTTTGTTTTTTATTCAAATAAAAACAAAAATCTGTTTGATTGTTAATGTTAATGTAGTTATATTTTTTAACACTGTTATAATAACATAATAGATAAAAATTAAAGATAAATTATTTTTAATTAAATAAATTTATTGAATATTCATTAATAATTAGTAATAAAATTATTTTATTTTATTAAAATAAATAATTTAAAATTTAGCTTTATGTTTATAAATTAATATTTATTTTCAATATATTTTAGCTATTAAATCAAAATTTATTTGCAATTTATATTTTAAAGATATTTTAATTCTAATTATATTTATTGCTAATTTATTTAATTTAATTACAAAATTATATTTAATTATTAAATAAAATAAAATTATTCATTATTCTTATTAAAAATTAATGTATTAAATAATTAAATAATAAATATTTAGTTAATAGCAACTCATACTATAAAAAATAGAAACAAAAAAGAAAAGCCATTTTTTATAGGTTTCATAACTTTTGAAAATTGGAAGAAACCGAAAACAAAAATAGAATCCAAACACTTAAACAAACAGGTTTTTAATTAAATTTGAAATAAAAACAAAAAATCAAAAATAAAAATAGAAACAAACATGCCCTTAGAGATTATTCTATCCTTGTTATGTCTTCCCTTCACCTTGTGAATTCAACAATGCTTGATCCGAGATATCCAAAGGTTTTGATTATCCTCTTTCAAGATCTAATTAAGTAATCATAATTGAAATAGATAACAGTGGAGTTGCAATTTCTCAATTTCTCAAAACTACTTCTAACTACTTAATTGGATTTAAGGCAATCTTAAGAATAGTTATCTCATAATTAAAATCTCTCTTCAATTGTTTATTAACCTGATATTTGTAGGTTTATTAACTTGAGGGTGAGCCTTAGAGCAAAGCCTTCCCTTTATATTTTTACAAAAAGGTCATCTTTGGGACTTAAACCTGTGACCTTGTGGTCACAAAGGAGCAACTATACCATAAGGTCACAGGTTCAAGTCACAGAAACAACCTTTTTGTAAAAATACAAGGGAAAGGCTACCTCTCAAGACCTCCACAATGTGAGGAGCCTTGTGCACTAGGTACGTTGATTTTTTTTATTATAGTACCAACTCTCGTGGCATAACTTAACCCAAATTTCTTGATTCAATCTCTCAATTCAAATTAAATATGAGCACAACAAATATCTTAAAGTGGTAATATATTGAATTCAACAAGGTAAAAGTTATACAAAGCAATTCAAAAATAACACCCTACTACAAATTTAGCAATCCATGATCATATTTAAAACACAACTGTTTAGATTTGACATACAATGCAATGAAATAGAAAAATAGAAAAGAATGAAATCAATTTGACATCTTGATCTATAAAATCTAGAAAGTTGAACTTGATCTTAATGATATTTCCACTTTTGATCTTCTTTATTGAAAAGAGCAAACCTTTTGTGCTTTTCTTTCTTCTTTTGATGTCTCTGAAGACTTTAAGTCTACTTTCTCTTTGCTACAGCCTTCATAATATCCTTTTATAACAAAAATTAGGTTTTTTAGAACATATATGTTCACTTACACCACCATGTAGGTGATTGTATATCTCAAAAACCCTCTCAATCACGACTTTACACATTTACAGAAGCTTACACGGGCACATATACAGCCATATATGTCAACTGTACAGGAATGTATCTTCACACCGGCATAAACAACGCCTTTGAAGCTCTACACATTTACAACGACGTATACGATGACTATACACGTCGATGTAAGTCCAATGTTGCTTCAAATTTTCCATTCTAAGCTACAATTTCACCCAAATTTTCATATTTTTGTCTATAAAGGCAATTATCATCTAAAAATAGACTTGAAGTAGAATAAGTATCACAAATAACGTAGGATTCTCTGATAACAAGCAAAAGACCACCCTAAATATGGGTCTATAAATATAGTCAATTAATCATTTGTCTATCATATTTCAATAATATTTTTGTTCTATTTTAATTATGTAATCTCATCTTAATCTCATCTTTGGAGTTCCCTCGGAGAACTTCCTTTTTTGAATATTCATTACACCTAAGAATTAATCTCTTCCTTCTTAATCACTTAAAATAATGTAGTACGATAAGGAATTTTTAATTTGTACTCCTTTATTGATATCCTAATCTTTTTTTTAAAAAAAATTTGAAGTTGGTTAATACAGTTTTCTTATATGCTCTCCGTATGATATGACCCAGTAGGATGGTTTGCGCTCTTTCGACGATTATCTTTTATTATTTGCTTTTACGGCATTGTCACGTCACACGTGTAATAAAATCAAATCAGCTCATCTAAATACGCTACAAGGCTGCAATATTTGGTGGTTCCTTAGATTTAATTTCTTACTTTGGACTCAAAAGGTGGAACGCATATCTTAGGCGTCTCCACACTTCAGTTTGATATTGTGCGAGGGAGGTAAATCATGATCTGATCTCAGCCAACTTTTTGGAAAGGCTGAACACCTCTTCTTTTGCAATAAAGTCTCTAAGAAGGCTTAGGATGCAATCAGAGATATATGTCAATTTGATTAACGATGCCAATGCTATATATTAAGTAGGATACGAAGAAACAGAAGGCAAACCAAAGGAGATTATAGTCCAGCTACAAAAATAGCTGTTGGACCATGCATTTAAGATTTACTTATTATAGAAGGAAAGCAACAACAGATGCTTCATGAGAATTGACAAAAGTTTGACACAAATGAAGCAAGAACTCTCCAAGTGGATTAGAGAATAGCTCCTTAGGAGCAATGACATCAGAAGCTGCAACAACGGACTAACAAATGTGTTGGGACTCTAGCAGATACGTCAAGTTAGGAAACATAGGAAGCTGTGTTACAAACTGTAGTCTCCTCACTATTTCAGGTTGGGATTAAAAAAATACACTTACACTAATCTCCTTAAAGCAGCTTTTATATACGTAGTTTGAACATATCACCATAGCTCATGAGATAGGTCCGATTTGAGCTCCTCTAATGGACTGTTGTGTAACAATTTTTATGAAAAAAACATTAGATAAAAATATTAAAATTACTTGGAGCTTCTTAATTTCAATGAAATTATAAGTCAAGTGATAAGCGAGAAGTAAAAAGGCATGCCCTTAACTCCGGGGCGCAGTTGAGTTAATAAGGTTTTTTTGGTTTAAGTGAGATCGCAAGTTCAGACTGTCCTTATGTATGCAACCGTTTAAAATTTAGAATCAGAGCTTTGCCTCTCGCAAAAAACCTATCCAGCTCAAGCGAAAATTAACCCGGGTATAAATGACTTAAAGAATTTTTTTTATAATTGAAACTCTCTTAAAGTATCTATTGGAAAAAAAAAAAAAAGAAAAAGAAGGTATGCCGTTTATTCTACGGGGACCGGGAAAGAGTTGAAAGAAAGAATATTTGTCAACAAAAGAGACCATTTCTCTGCTCTCTCTCTCTCTCTTGATGAGCCATGCTGGTATTTCGCGCCACTTTTAGAATCTTCAAATTTCACGTAATTTCAACCAAATTGTCAAAGAAATCCTCCCAAGGTTTCCAGTTCAACGTCAAAGCAGCTACTGGTTCTTCCGACAAGTTTTTGCTCTCTTATCACCTCAAGAACCACAGATTAGACCAAGCTCGCGTGGTCTTTGATGGGATTCGATCTCCGGATGTTCAGTTATGCTCCATGATGATAACTGGTTATGCGCGAAATGGCAGGATACGTGATGCCATGATGCTGTTTGATAAAATGCGTCACAGAGACTTTGTTGCTTGGAATTCGATGATAAAGGGTTGCTTAGATTGTGGGGATTTAGCTATGGCTAGAAGTCTTTTCGACGAAATGCCTGAAAAGAATGTTGTTTCTTGGACGACGATGGTTGATGGGTATCTGAGGTACGGACGAATTGAGGTTGCGGAGAGTTTATTTTGGGATATGCCGGTGAGAGATGTTGCTGCATGGAACGTGATGATTTATGGGTATTGCGAGTACGGAAGAATTGAGGAGAGTATGAAATTGTTTGAGGAAATGCCATGTAGGAATGTGATTTCGTGGACTTCGATGATTGCTGGGCTTGACCAGAATGGGAAGAGTGAAGAAGCTTTGTCCCTTTTTCGGGAGATGATGGATTCAGGTGTTGAGCCGACATCCAACACACTTGCTAGTGTGTTGACAGCTTGTGCCAATGCGGCTGATTTTAATCTTGGAACTGAAGTTCATGGTCTTGTGGTTAAGTTAGGCTATTTGTTTGATGAATTTGTATCAGCCTCACTTATGACTTGGTATGCAAAGTGCAAGGAAGTAGACTATTGTCACAAGGTTTTCGATGAGATTCTCTCTGGGAACCCTGTCATTTGGACTGCTCTTTTAAGTGGCTATAGTGTGAATTGCAAGCATGAAGATGCATTAAGGGTTTTCTGCATCATGATAAAGGTGAATGTTCTTCCTAACCAAGCTACTTTCATTAGTGCTTTAAATTCATGCTGTGAATTGGAGGCTCTTGACAAGGGTAGAGAGATCCACACAGTAGCATTTAAGCTACGTTTTGACACTGATGTATATGTTGGTAATTCTCTTCTAATCATGTACCATGAATGTGGAAATATACATGATGCTCTAGCTGAATTTAAGATAATTAAGGAGAAAAATGTTGTCTCGTGGAATGCAATTATTACTGGAAGTGCACAACATGGATATGCCATCTGGGCACTGATATTTTACACCCAAATGATACGTGCAGGGGTAGATCCTGATGAGATTACATTCACTGGCATTCTTTCTGCTTGCAGTCATTCCGGACTATTACAAAAGGGCAGGTGTTTTTTTAAGTATATCAGTCGATACAAAGTTACCAAGTTGAAGCTGCAACACTATGCTTGTATGGTAGACATTTTGAGCAGGTCTGGGAAATTGGATGAAGCAGAGGAGTTGCTAAGAAATATTCCTATCCAAGCAAATTCCATGGTGTGGCTAGCATTGCTTAGTGCTTGTAGGATTCATTCAAATATAGCGATTGCTGAAAGAGCTGCAAAATGCATTTTTGAGCTGGAACCCCACTGTAGTGCTGCCTATGTTTTATTATCAAATTTATACGCTTCTGCTGGTAGATGGGAGGATGTTCTTAAAATGAGGGTAAAAATGAAAGAGGGACGTGCCATGAAAGTGCGAGGTTCAAGTTGGGTAGTTCTGAAAGGAAGGAGACATGAATTTCTTTCTGCAGATAGGTCCCACCCTCAAACTGAAAAGATATATGAAAAACTAGACTGGCTGGGAGGAAAGTTGAAAGAATTTGGTTATATTCCTGATCCAAATTTTGTTTTGCATGATGTTGAAGATGAGCAAAAGGAGGAAATGTTGTCCTACCATAGCGAGAGACTCGCCATTGCATTTGGATTGGTTAATAGTGTTGAGGGCAGGGTAATAACAGTAATGAAGAATCTTCGGGTGTGTGGTGATTGCCACACTGCGATCAAGATTATGTCAAAGATTGTCAGCCGTGAGATTGTTGTTAGGGATCCCCGTCGCTTTCATCATTTTAAGAATGGAATTTGTTCTTGTGGAGATTATTGGTAGCACGTCTCAAGCTTATGTATCTGAACAATAATTTTTTGCAATTTGATTGAATGGATGGTTGAAGCTCAGATAGAGATTTATAGAATATGGTTTGATATTCTTAAGTAGCTACAAGCACAGCATCTTAATTGATTTGAAAATTTCATGACACTGGCCAAACTATGGGTTGTTAGAACCTATACTGAAGAGGGTTTCAATTGACTTCCTAGAAGTCCGAAGTATAAATTATTATATTGAAGCACTAATGCAATTGCCGTGGAGATAAACTGAGATGGAAGAAAAAGATTGCCGTTGCAGGTTTTAAGGATACCTGAATTGTAAGAAATTCAGGGCTAATAACCGCAAGGTTTTGGTTGGAAAAAGAGAGAAGGTTTGAACTTTGAATTAATCATCCGACCATTGCACTATAATGGACATGGAAATTAGCATATCATTGGAACAACAGCTGTTTTGTGGAAATTCCAAGGCCAATGCCAAGGTTAAGCTCTAGGTATTGAACAAAATATGAGCAAGAACGTCAGATTTAGTATTCTCTACGGTAAAGAAGAAGAGGAAACGCAATAGTGGAAAGAATTTTCTCTTCATGTCATTCACGTGAACAGTGGTTCTTATGTATATATGTACAAGAAGAAAAATAAAAAAGAAGATATTTACGGCTCAATATTACAGCGCAATATTTACACCTCACCAAAGAAAGTTCTAGAATCTGTACACAAAAAACAGAGTATAACCAACTTAACATCCATGCGAAAATAAGAATGAAAAACGCTGGTCTGAAGACTTTCATATTTCAACGTCCCCTCCTCAAGTTAAGCCCTAATAGCAATCGCAAAGGCCTAACTTGGATACAAGCTTGATAAACAATGGAGCGCTAAGAACCTTTGTGAACGAATCTGCTAATTGTTGAGATGAAGAAATTTTTCTCGGTGAAATAAACCTAGCTTGAACTGTTCCCTTGCAATGTGACAGTCAATGCCCAAGTGTTTGTTCTTTCGTGAAAAACTGGATTGGCTGTTATATGTAATGCAACCTGATTGTCACAGTGAAGGGGTATAGGAAGTGATTCTGGAATTTGAAAATCTCTCAAAATGTAAGATATCCACTGCAACTCACCCACTGTTGACGCTATGGATCTATATTCTGCTTTAGCCGAGGATTTCGATATTGTAGTTTGCTTCTTTGTCTTCCAGCTAATAAGAGAACTTCCCAGAAAAATGCAGTACCCTGTTAGTGATTTCTGCTATCTACACAATATCCCCAATCTGCATCATAATAGGCCTCTAGTCTAAGAGAGTTGTTTGCTGGAAAATACAGCCTTAATGAGGGTCTATTCTTGATGTATCTCAAAACATGGAAAGCATTTTTTAAATGTAGCTATCTGGGATCATGTACATACTGACTAAGTTGTTGTGTGGCATGAGCCAAATCGAGTCTTGTATGTCCCAAGTAAAGTAATCTTCCCATCAACTTTCGGTATGAATATGGATCTTCTATCTTCGGACCATCATCAATACTCATCTTATGCCCTTCATCAATGGTGTAGCAGTAGGTTTACTTCCCATCAACCCTGCATCTTGGATTAAATCCAGAGCATATTTTCTCTGGTTAACGTAAATGCCATTTTCAGATCTTGTGATCTCTAAACCAAGGAAGTATCTTGCATGTTGAAGATCTTTGATGGTAAACTTATCATTCAGAAATGATTTTACTGCTACAATCTCATCTTCAGAATTTCTTGTAATCAAAACATCATCCACATACACCAGCAAAGCTAGAAATATATTGGATTTAGAAAGGATAAAGAGGCAATTATCATGACATGATTTTTTAAAACCATACTCCTGCAGTTTCATTGTCATTTTTGTATTCCATTGTCTAGATGCTTGTTTGAGGCCATACAATGATTTCCTTAGTTTACACACTTGAGTTGGTTTAGCTTTATTGTATCCTTCTGGTAACACCATAAACACCTCTTCATCCAAATAACCATGTAAAAATGCATTGTTAATATCAAGTTGGTGAAGGCTCCATGACTTTGATGTGGCAATGGCAAATTTTTTTTTGATGGTTACTACCTTCGCCACAGGTTAAAAACTCTCATGGAAATCTACTCCTTCAAATTGATTGTACCCCTTTGCTACCAATCTTGCCTTGAATCTGTTAACTTTTCCATTTTCCTTCAGTTTCACTTTGAAGATCCACTTACATCGTATAAGCCTCTTTCCTTCGGGTAAATAAGTGATGTCCCATGTTCTGTTCATTTCTAAAGCCTTAATTTCTTCATTCATAGCCTTCACCCATCGTGGATTGTTTTTTGCTTCTTGGTATGACATTGGCTCCTGCATTTCAGACAAGTTTGCAATAAAACATACATGTGCATCTGATATGTGTTTCGGTATAGCGTATGGATAGGTAAGAGGAGTGTATTTGGTGGGTTTACTGATATGTAAGGGTCTTTGGTGGTTTAATAAATTATGCTCAACACTCGACACATAATCATTCATCCAAATTGGAGCCTTTTTAATTCTTGTACTGTGTCTAATGGGAGCTGTTTCGGGTATGGATATAGGTGACTATGAATTGCTAGTTTGCAGTTGATCCTCATCATTTTCAATTTTTGTTGGTGTATGCGCAATAGGACTAGCACAAATAGCATCCTCCTCTATGAATTCGTTTGTGCTGTCAGGTATAATTGGTAATGGAATTTGAGTGTTTGAGGCTTTAATGATATGGTCTTCCTTTGTTGCAAAGGGATAAATATGTTCATGAAAAATGACATCCCCAGAAACAACCAATTTTCTGTTGTCTAGATCATAAAGTTTAAAACCCTTTTGTCCTGGTGAATGCCCTAAGAAAACACCCCTAAAAGCTCTCGGTGAAAACTTGTCTTTGTGAGGTAATGTGTTTGTTATAAAGCACAGACATCTGAAGCATTTGAGGTTGTCATAGGATGGTTCCTTTTTATGCATAATTTCATAGGTGTTTTCCAATGTAGGACAACTGTAGGTAATCAGTTTAGAAGAAAAGTGGCATGCAAAATGGCTTCCCCCCAGAATTTTATTAGAACTTTGAATTGAAACATCAAAGATCTTGCTAGTGAAGTATGGATCTATGTCTTCTTTCTACTATCCCATTTTGCTGAGGTGTATATACACAAGTTTTTTTCATGTACTACTCCAAAGTCTTTAAGAATCTGCTGACACTTCTCTCCCACAAACTCTAGGACATTATCAGTTCTAATTCTCTTGACTGATTTCTAAAATTGATTGTTAGCCATGACCATAAAGTTCTTCAAAATAGATGTAGTTTGATTCTTATGTTTCATCAAACAGGTCCACGTACACCTACTTAAATCATCCACTATAGTAAGGAAATAATGTGCTCTTATCATGCTAGAATATTTATATGGTCCCCATATGTCAACGTGAATCAACTCAAGAATATCATCTGCATTGCTATTGCTCTGTGTAAAAGGTAGTCTAGTCTGTTTTGCAAGAAGGCAAATACTACATTCAACAGAAGTTTCAATCTCATTCATAAAAGGTAGATGTTTGAGTACAACATTTGAAGGATGTCCCAACCTTTGATGCCAAGTAAGAGTACTAACATTAACTACATTATTTATGCAGCAAACATTTGCTCTACTAGGTATTGATTTAAGAAAATTGCAGTATCTATGGATAGCTTCTGTTAGCCCCGAAATTTTTTAAAACTAAGCATGATTAGATTACTTAAGTAATTTGAGTTAGCATTAATTAAGTTGACATTAATTAAATATGATAGCATTAATGAAGTTAGTTGGCATGAATTAATAAGTTAGT
>JAOTBA010000002.1:18172819-18187617 GCA_025629845.1 Erythroxylum squamatum | reverse complement strand
GCGTTTTCTCACCCAGAGTGGAGTTGAACCCACTAGTTATCGGTTCACCCACCAATCTCGCAACTAGAAAACTAAAACATTTTGACGCCTCAGGTCTTGATGCCTTGCAAAGTGAAGCAAAAGTCCTGGCAAGATAAGGAGAACAAGAATCAGGACCGAAACTTGTAAAATACAAGGGAAATGGAAATAAGAAAAGAGGAAATCTGTTGTCGCGACTGATCCGTTGTCGCAAGCTACAAGGAACTGGTAATCTGAAGAATCTAGAGAAAACGAGAGTGAGAATGATTCTTCTGGAGAAAACGAGAGAGATGTAAATGAGGTTGGCCAAAAATTTAAGGGCAAAATTGGCATTATAGGAAAAGTAAATAGCTGATTGCCCTAAAATGCTGCTTACAAGTAGCTTCTTATTTTTAGCTGGTTGGGTTGAATCAGCCAACCCAACTAGTCAACAACCAAACAAAATAAATAGCTGGTTGATGAAGTCAAACAGATGATTTTGGTCAATCAGCTAAAAAGTTATCAAGCAAACAAGGCCAATCACCAGCATGAAAATGGAAGTGATCAAAGCATACTAGCCTATTATGCTTTTAAACATTCTTACAATCCTGAAAACTATTTGAATATAAGGGAAGAGATGTGAAATTCTGAGACTAGGAATAAAATGTTTGAATCCAGGGACGGAGCTACACTGGGGGCAAGTGGGGGCACTTGTCCCCACTACCTCCAAAAAATTTCACATGAAAAAATTATTATTTTAAGTTTTAATCCTATAAAAAAATAAAATTTTGCTCCAACTAAAATTTTGCCCCCGTTAAAAATAAAATTTTGCCCTCACTCAAAAAAAGTTCCGAATTCATCCCTATTTGAATCTACCATATTCTGAAGTACGACTGTTCAAAGATCTCATGGGGGATCTTCAAGCGTAGTTTTTCTTCGACGACTGTTCTTATGAAATAGCATTCTCCTTGGTGAATTATCTGTACCTACCTTATGCTCTTCAATTTTATGGGTTTTAGGATAAAGGATTTGAAATAATGGTGTCACTGTAAACTAGACTTTACCCTGTTATATTAGACAGTTCTCTGCAACTCCATTGTTGATATTCATTCTCTGTATATTAAAACTGATGTAGTCAATCCCTTAATATAATGTACTGTAGCTAAGATTTTTGTTTAAGGATTGCACATTTAGATCCTATTTTGGTTGGATTAACCGGTGCTCGACTATTGCTGTACGAGTATTTTAGTACTAATTATATTAGTAAGTTCAAATAAGAGGTATAATTTGCCTCATTTGAGCTTGTTTTTGAAGCTTTTTGGCTTTGTCATTTAGTGGTTCTAGCTGGTAGGCAGCTGCTGCCATCTTGTTTCTTCTAGCGAAGTTTCGTAATCAACAGAGATGCATGTCTTTCTCGACAAAACTTGGGGAAAGTTTCCGCAGTTGTTCAAAAGTTATTTGTTGTACTCATTCGGTGCTCCAAGAAGAAACAAGGTTTTGTCACCTAAATGTGTCTCCAATAATAAGTTGCTTCTTGCTCGGTCAGGGAAAATATTGTATAGACGTGGTCAGTAAACTGTTGAGATGAAATTTTACTACATTCAGAGTCTTCCCTGCCTTGGCGATAACTTGGCAAAAGAGCTGTATTACTTGTGAATGAGATTTCCTCTTTAGTCAACGATAATATTTCTGGCATTTACTCTTGATTCGTTTATTACTGCAATGCAGTCACGGTTGCTCTATTTTCTGTATCTTCATTTGGAAGTTTACATGCATCAAGCATTAAGGAATATTACTTCAAAGGTCCTGTAACTCCTCGTTTATAATTTAGTTCATTCACTAGCTAATAACAAGTAAACTGTGTTCATTAAAATAGCAGTCCTAAGCCCATGCTAGTTTATCTAGTACTTTATTCTTCTAATTCTTGACAAGGCTATAAATACAAGAAATCTGCAATATTCTATGCCCCTCTTCATTTTATCCCAAGTTTCTTGATTAACTAGTATGCTCCCATAGAAGAAGAAAAGAAAATACTTGTTTATGTTTGGCCAAGATCGTGATAGAACCTCTGGCCAAACTGGTTGTCAACTCTTTGCCCACTGCTCATAAGTTCAAGAACTCTGGCGCAATCGGAGTGACTGCCATTTCACTGGGGAGAGTATAAGATTCAATTGGCTGCGGATTAGACATGATTTGCAGCAAAAAGTGACCCCAGTATGCCAGCAGCAGAAAACAGGGTAAGTAAGTTGCATAAGACAGAGGTGGCTGAGCTGGGCTGGCCTGTTGGTCCTGCTACGCCATAGACTGTTGGTCCATAGGGCGAAGACACAGTCGGACTGGTTATAGTTGGATTCATCGTACTTGGAGGTGGTGGGGATGTTGAGATGGTTGCTGGGTTGGCTGGTAGACTTAAGCTGCGTTGGTGAATTGCGAAATGAGTTCTCCATGGCCATCATCTTATTGTAAGAAACATGATATATGAAAAGATTAGTTTGAAAACCGTACCTGGGTGTTGTCCTGGCTGAGACATAGTGACAGTTTCCCTTACCTGGAACGGTGCATAGAGAAATCAGAAAATTTCGTATGAAGGGGAAAGAGAAAAGCTTTCAAGTATGTGACAGCTTTTGAGTTGGGAATGTGCGTAACTAACTAAAAACATCTGGGGATATGAGGCCGAAAATTCCGTACGAGAGTGGAAGTACCTCAGGTGAAGAAAATTAGAGAAAAGCAAAGATTTCCATTAGAAATTGCTTCCTTGGAAAATGGCTAGTTGAGAATTATCTCATTAAAGAAATAACTTCTTAGAAATTCTACTTTAGTTTAGAAAATAGGTCATAAATTGGAAGAACACTTGTAAAGTGTTAACAGGACTATGATTTTCGTCAATAGTATTTCTTACTAGGGTCAGTGCTGCTAAGTTGTGCTGTTCCCCCAAACACACAGCTAGTTGGAACTGGATTCTTCCGGTAGTAGTCATTGAAGGCATAAGAGGCATGGTCACGGACAGTATTTGGGTCATAACAACTTGCAGCTGGTTGAATGGATGAACAATCTGCTCCCCCATAGCCGCAAGCATAGTCAAGAGCAACTTGTAAGGCTGTATCTGAAGCAGTTGGATTTGCAATGCACCAAGATCCTCCTGATGTGGTCGGGGTTGTTGTGGCTGGGGGATTTGTTGGTGTTGTGATTCCAATCGGTGGCGGTGGGGATTCTGGTACGGTGGTTGTCGAGATAGGAGTTGTTGGATTGATGACTGGAACTGTTCCTGGAGTTGTGTAGTGTTGGGTGTCATAATATGGAGTCGAGAAGAGGGTCTTGTTTTCTTGGTCACCTGCAAATTCTGTTTTCCGATATGTTTCTAACGGAGGTATCTGTGAAAGACCTGTGCCTGAGGACACCAATAGCAAGATAAGTTATTTGCTCGTTTCATTCCAAGTTAACTAGCAAGAATCTAGAACCTAGACAGTTTCGGTAATAGCTACCAGGTGATGTAAACAGAAAACCGAATATTAGAGCAAATTATGGATGTGAACAAGAGAAGAACACGAGTGGCTGACTGAACTCTGTGATCTCCAGTGCCTGGATTGCGTAGGTTTGTGTTTACATTAGTGTACTATGTAAACCCACTAACATAATCAAAATCATTTCGTGCTTTGGAGATAATTTAGAGAAAGCTTCCATATTTTCAGCAACCTGATAAAATGTAACAGTTTTTGTAATGACAAAGAAAAGAAAAAACAACTCAATAGTAACACGGCAGAACAAAAACTAGAAATACAGCCTTTGAATTTCTAATCACCATACTGAGCGAGTTTTATTTAGCTATTCTTGACGCACGTCAGAATCAAACTTCCACAGTCTGCCTCTTTTTCATTGTTACAACCAAAAAATGATTCATTTTAATGAAATGAAGGTAACGCCGTTTTGATATTGTGCTGTTGCAGACAAGAAAACTTCTCTAGAATCAAGCTTTAGTTTGATGGCATTCTTATCTTTTTCCTATATTCCAACTAGTATCGAGTCCCTCAACGAGAGACTCATAATAAATGAGAGAGAAAGAGGCTCAGTATTGCCATGAGCAGATCAGCAGAAATATGCAGAAGGAGCTCAGTCACACTGCTAATCACCTGAACTAACTAAAAGAAAAAAGAGGCAAACGAAGAAATACTGAAAAGCTGCAAAACCCATGTCTCTAAGCGGCTTCTATCTATAATGTGAGCTTCAATTATCTTGACAGTGAGGAACAATAATGGAGAAGCTAAGAGAAGCAGCAATGGTGTTTTTGGAAAAGAAGAGTTTAAATACGATCCCGCATATGTTATGTAAATAAATGTAGCATCAAAGCTTCCTTGGACCACAGAGAGACGGAAAGATGAGAAGAGGGTATAGAGAATATCAGAAAACTTGAGAAAGGAGAAATTAGGTTGTTAAACTTTGCAAGCAAGAGAAGGTGCAGAAAGATGGAAAAAGTGTAAGCAGAGAAAAGTTAAAAGAGTGATCTGTTGGGAATACAAATCTAGATGTTTGCGATGATACGTTGGTAGTTGTACTTGTAACTTCTAAGTGATGGTTGATGTTGTTGCATTTTCTTTATCTACTTTATGCGTCTCTTTCTACTGTTTTATGGGACTGAATCAAAAGTTAAAGGTGGAATGGTAGATCTTTCTTATCCTTTTCTTTGGATGTTAGAACAAGCCTCAGGATCTTAACTTAGCAGTGAGCAACCGAAGTGTTCTGCAAGCTCACTGAAATGGTGTTTCAGATGCAAACTGTCAGTGGAGAAAGTAGCAATTCACTGGATTAGAAAACTTGACGTGTTGAACATTACCTTATTTAAGAAGGAGGTAGTGCTCGAATAATACAACTTTTTTCTCTCCGAAAAGGGAGTCCAGATCCTCTGTCCAATATTATGGTGTCTTATTGTGTCCAATAAATCTCAGCCATTTATTTATGTGGAGCCCGCATGGAACCCGCGTGGGTCCCGCAAAATAAATGGCTGAGATTCCATGAGACAGAATAAGACAGAGTAAAACTGGACAGAGGATCTGGGATGCCGAAAAGGAGGCTTACAGACAAAATAGACTTGTAGCACTTTCCATGTAGTGTTGTCACAGTTACGGTCTGTCTTGTCTGTCTATCTCCTCTCATAGCATCGTTTTTTTTATAAAGGGAAATACAACAAAGAAAATTACATAGGGAGTTTCGGGAAATACATCCATCCTCTAGGAGGAGTACATGGCACCTAATGGGTGTAGTAGGTAAATAATGGACGCCTACATCAAAATGTGCTGCAAAAGACGTGAGCCAGTCGGTGCATCTGTTGCCCTCTCGGTAAATATGCCGATGAGCAACAGTCCAATTTCGAGCAAACAGCTCGTGAATGCTCCTGACTATGGGGTTGAGCGCCCGAGAACGAAAGTCGACGGAGGAAAGGATCTCGATCACCGTTGCAGAATCAACTTCAAGCTCTATCCGACGATATCCCAGATCCCAAGCGAGAGTAAGTCCAGAATAAACTCCCCAAAGCTCTGAGTCAGTGCAGAGCACCAACCAAGGTTGTGCGTGAAACCTCCCATCCAGTTGCCTGCACTATCCCTTAGGAGTCCACCGGCTGATACAGAGGACGCGGAGTACTTACAGGCGTCATCAGTGTTTAATTTAACCCACCCGGGTGGAGGTGAGGTCCAACCGATGAGTCTATCTAGTCGAAGGCGAGTTGCAGCGTGCGGACGTCGGGTCCACCTAGAGGCCTGTTGTACCTGACCTGCATAAGACAAAATAGACGAAGAGGGTGAGTTAGGCCATTGAAAGTGCTCCTCAAAGAGGGACGAATTTCTCCATTTCCATAAGAACCAACATGTAATGCCAAAAATAAGCGACCAGTCATGACCAAAAACATGTTGGTGGTTCTGGAGATTGGTAGTGAGCTAAGCTGGGGTACTCATAGTGAAAAAATCGGGAGGGAGAAGGTCAGGAGGGAAGGCTTGCCACACTCGTCTGGACCGGTTACAGTCTCGCATGACATGAAGCGAGGATTCTAGTAAGTGTCAATGGGGGCAGTTGTCATTAGGAGTGAGGTGCTTGCGAATACGCTGCTGATTCGTAAGTAAACGATCGTGCGCAAAAAGCCATAGGAAGGAACGGATTCGTTGTGGGCCATCCCACTTCCAGATGACCTTCCACAGAGTAAGGAAGGAAGGCTCCTCGTGGCCCATAATCATCGAATAAGTGGAATGAACCGTGAAAAGGCCATTAGTTGAAGGACCCCAGATCAATTTATCCGGTCCAAGGAAGGCTTTAGGGGGAAACACTCCAGCTATGGCCCGAACAATTGACGACGGAAGGTAATGTTGAAAACCCGCCCAATCCCAATTCCCGTCGCTGGTTACAAAATGCTGCACCTGGAGGTTGTGCGTGTTAGTCGGGAGAGGGGCCGTGACATGGGATAGTATAGGGCCGACGCCCGGAATCCAAGGGTCAGTCCAGATACGAGTGCTGGCACCATCGCCGATCATCCATTGTATGCCTTTCATGACTATGGGCCACGTCGCCTTAGTGCTCCGCCAAACCATGGAACCCCCTTTAGCGTCCAACGAGGTAGGGAGGTGGGTGACGTCAAAATGATATTTCGCTTGGAGGACCTTAACCCAAAGGGTGTGTGGTTTGGCGATAAGGGTCCAGCCCAATTTTGCTAAAAAAACATCGTTGGTCTCCCTAATTGGTCGGATGCCAAGCCCCCCCAAACTTTTCGGTTTACAAACATCCTCCTAAGAGACAAGATGGAGACGTTGTTGTCCATTCGACGAGCCCCATAGGGATTGTCTAATCAGTTTCTCCAACTCGTCACAGAGTCTGCGGGGAAGACAGACAGTCTGCATGGTATAGCTGGGAAGGGCCACGATGACAGATTGGGCCAGCGTGACACGGCCAGCAAAAGACAACAGGTTGGCTGTCCAGCCAGATAATCTTTGGTGAGCTTTATCCAAGATGTACTGATAGGTCCGTTTGCTAACTCGATCATGCAGAAGAGGCACCCCAAGATAACGGCCAAGGTCCGTCGTCTATTTGAATCCCAGAGCGCGACTTAAGGATCGAGAAAGGAGTGGAGGAGTATTCTTGGAGAAGTAGCATCGGGATTTGGCTGGACTAACTCGTTGGCCGAAAGCAGCGTAAAAGGTGTCGAGAATGTCCCAAATAACTAAAACTTGAGCGGGAGAGGCTTCAGAGAACAAGATAAGGTCGTCCGCAAAGAATAAATGGGAGAGAGGCGGTCCATGACGGCTTAACGTCACAGGTTGCCATCGGCCTTGGGCCATTGCATGGTTAATGGAATTCCCTGGGCGTTCCATACAGAGGACGAAAAGGTAAGGTGAGAGGGGGTCACCCTGTCGAATACCCCTGGAAGGCCTAAATGTCTCTCCCAATTCATCATTCCAAGCAATTTGAAAGGAGACAGTAGTAATGCACTTCATGATGAGATTGATCAGATACTCCGGAAGCCCTATAGCAAATAAAGTGTCGTGGATAAAGTGCTAAGAGAGCCTGTTGTATGCTTTCTCGAGGTCCACTTTCATGGCCATGATGCTTGTCCGACTTGATTTCCTGTGCATAGTGTGGATGACTTCTTGAGTGAAGATAATGTTATCCGTAATTGATCGCCTGGGAACAAAACTGCATTGGGTAGGGGCGACCAAATCGTCCAGAAATGGTTGAAGCCGATTAACAATGATCTTGGTGATGGCTTTATAAAGAACAATAATGGGGCTTCTTGCTGTTATTTTCTACTGTTTGTGTTTTATCAACGAGAGAGGAAAGATGTGCTTAGCAAGGTTATCTAATTCTTTTATTTGACCCAATTGCAAATGAATAACTTATACTTTCATAAGTTCAGTTTTCTTCATTGGCAAAATTACGAGTAAAAGGATCAATTGAGCCATAAGACTCAAATGTATAGTTTTTTTAGAAATTCATTTTTCTACATATCGTGACAATTTCTTCCTTTCTTTTAATAGTCATAAAAAAGTGGATTAAAAGCGCAGAGCAAAAGTGTACTTTCAACAAGCAAGTCGAACAAATTAATATTAGAACCATTATAATCCATCGCACCATTCTACAATAATGTGGCAAGTATGGTTGCAAACCAAGAACAACTCAAACATTTCCACGAAGTTTCCATCCAAAACGAAATCAAGCTTGATGGCAGTAATTGATGGGATCAAATCCTATCCTTTTGGTAACTACCATAAAGTGAAAAGTTCTTAATTCAAGCACATTGCAAACCTAAGAAAAAATTAAGTCATGTTAATGTGCATAATGTTGGATATTTTTGTCATTTTCTATAAAGTTAGACAACATTTAATTAAAATTTTCAAATTTGCAATAGCTTATCAGTTAAGTTACGTAATTTAATTAGGATAAAGATAATAAAGTGACCTAATAAATGATCTAAATCAATGAGCCGAAGTTTAGATAGAAAATGAATCCTGATCAGTATACACCAGACCCATATCGAGCATGTGAAGAGGAAGCCTAATATGAAATCTATATAAATAGGTTAAGGTCTCCTGCAGTTGCTCATATCATTTGTATGCGAAATCTTTGACCCATTAAGAGAGCTTACATATTGAGAAAACTGTAAAAAGGCGTTAATTACAATCCAATGAGGAGTTCTTGTGAAGGTCCTAGTTGATTAGAGCTCATTTCGACATCGAAAACCACATCGAAAGTGTGATGGAACCCAAAAATAGGTGTTTCCGCATTTACTTTGTTTATTTCCCTTTCACCTAGGATTCGGGACATGTAATAAGGTTCATGCTACGTGTTACATGTGGTATCATAGCAATTGCGTGATTGGGTGGTTAAAAATGAAGTTTTTTCAATTTTTATCCATTAGGGTTTTTAGATATTTTGGATCTGTTTTTCATTTTTTTCGTGTATGGATGCGTGAAAGTGGTGATCGTGAGGTTAGTTATGAAAAACGGGTCAAAAATGAGCCATATAGAGTGAAAAAGGGGCTTGGAATAGGCCAAAAATTGCCTTCACCGTCGGCAATGACAGAGATGTCAGGCGCGTGTACTCGTGAACAGTACAAGCAGAGAGGCGGTTGCAGGCGCGTGCATTGACGACACGTGGCTCCACCACGTTCCAACCGAATGTGGCGTGTGCGTACGTGAACTCCCATGAGCGACATCAAGATGAGCGCGTACGATGCACGTGTCCACCAGTTATCCAAAAACATGGCAAATGCGGGTGCGGACGTGTGGCTGGTGCATGTTATACACGCACCATACAGGGCCAGCACGTATGCACGTAAGACACTTACGTCACGTGCGCCGCACAATAGTCCAGCGTGTCGATGCACTTATGGCACGTGTAGCACACGTGTTAGAGGCATATGGAGGCTCGTCTAGAGTTGCATGCTCCCTCCCTCCACGCGCACCGCTTTATGTTAGTGCACAGTAACATATTGACATCAGCACTACAGTACTGCTTACGTCAGTACCAGAAAATAATTTTTTTTGAAAAATTTCAAAATTTTCATATTTGTAAAGATGTCCCGAGGTATTTTGGGTCAGTTTTTGGGTAAGGGGAATTCATAAATTGATTTTTTCAAATTTTCTGGATTAATTACGTTGGTAGTTTCATTCTGGAAAAGGATCTAAAGCATTTTAAATATATTTTTGATCGAATTTTTGTGCTTCGAACTACACATAAGGGAAACACTTAAGGTTTCGTGCCTCATATGGTAGGTTCGGTGTCTGGTAAAGCACGATATTTGCTCTGATTGAGATTTTTTGTGATAAAAGTCTCGAATAAAGTTTAAAGACAATGTTTTCAACATTAGTATGTGATAATTTTACTGTGCATTCGATTTTCACATTTATTGATTATACATTTTCACATACAATATGTCTATGTGAATGTGAAGATAACATAAGGATGTATCCCTTATGTTTGTGTTCTTTTTGGGTACTAATAAGATTGTAGTCACCACAGTGGCCTTTTAAGTCAGTATTTGGATTGTACCGCTTGCATGTTGGGGGATGTCTCTGATCTCATGTTTGGTTATTCTGCCCTTAAGTGTTGGCCTTATATGAGATTTTGAGATGTGCATAAAGACACTAGATGAAGGAAAGTTACTGCTTGAATGATCTATTCGCCCACAGGTGGTAGTGTCATCAGAGTTGATGGTGTGTACTCTGATCGCTTTTATGTAGAGGTCTAATTGCATATATTATGTATTCAACCCATAGGTGTTTCATAATACGTGTGATCGGATTCTCAGTATAGTTACTGTTTTAATGCTCTAAGTATTTTTGTTATCCTACATTTATGCTGATCTTTACATTGTCTTCTTTGTTTTGTAGTTGCCTTTTTTGTAAACAACAATGCAGTCACCATTGAGACTTTGACCTGTTTCAATTTCAAGAAGTGGAAGAAGGATGTTGGGTTTGCCCTGGAGGTGGCCGACATCAACTTAGCGATGCTGGTAGAAAAACCTTCTCCACTTATATACATCAGCTCAGAAGCTGATAAGGCAGCTTTGGCATCTAGGAGCAGTCAAATAGGATGTATTATTTGACCATTAAGAGGTTGATCCCAGATCATTTGCTAAGTAGATTACCGGACACAAACATAGCGAATAAGTTTAAGGATAGTGTTTCCCAGAGGTATAGGTGTCATCTAATGTGGAGCTGAGCATCTTAATTAAGGATCTATTTTCCATGTGTTGGACCAATGGTGGTTGACAAATAAAATCCTTTTATGTTTTGATAATAATAAAATATATAGTATTGGTTAAGAAATTATTTCAGGTGATTTGGATTGCAATTAAAGGATTATTTAAGATTGACATATCTACAAATCAAGAGATAGACAACATGCAAATCAAGTTAGTGATCATCACCAACGATCAAGGGATAAACATGTGCAAAAGATGATTGTCGTGAAGATTATAATCAAAGATATGTATCCCAACAATTAAAGATGAAGATTATCTGCAATATATCCGTTGGAGTCTATTCCAGTCGACCAGAACATCACCAGTCGACTGAGAATTAACATATCTGTAAAGTGGGGCTTAATCAAGTCGACCAGAACATTGCCAGTCGACTGAAAAATTATTCCAGTCGACTAACATTACACCAGTCGACTGATCGAAGAGCAAAGATGTATGTTTCAGCATAAACGTTTGTTCCAGTCGACTAGAACACCTGTACCAGTCGACTATCAGCACAGCAGATAATAATCTGACGAAGTCAATCGATTCTAAACGGGAAGAAAATAATCCACAACGTTCATAAGTAACCTTCAACGGCTAATAGAGGATTTCCAACGTCTATATTGATCCAGAAGCCTGCAAATAAATAGAGTAACATCAAGAGATTAATCAGAGATGTGATATAGCAAAGTATATCGATTATAGTTTACATTTTTATGATATTATTGCTCTCAATTCTCTTAGCACATTCAAGTGTATCTAGCTATCTAGAGCTTTACATCAGTTTTCTATCAACCTTATTGTAAGCTTAGTGATTAGAGAAAAATCACTCTGAGGTAAGATTTGTGCTGAGAAAACAAATCGAATTGTAAGGGTTACTTGAGCCAGAATTCAAGAGGTAGGATTTGTGTCGGGAAGTCAAATCAGATTGTGAGGTGTAGCTTGAGCCGAAAATCAAGTGGGCTGTAAAAAGTTCACACTGAACTAAAAAGTGTACAGTAAAGTGGTTTGCCAAATCCTAAGTGGGAGCTTAGCTAGGTAGAAGACATAGGTCTTAGCACCGAACTTCTATAAAAACAGTGTTTGCCTTTCTTCCCTATACTCTTTATTCAATTTATTCGATTGTTTCGTGTGTATTAATTCCATGTTTTTTTGTAGAATTTTGCGAAAAAGTTTAGACGATCTATTCAACCCCCTTCTAGATCGCTTTCAATCTGTATAATATAAAAGTTATAAAAATATTTTTTACATTTATAAATTTCTTAATAAACATCATATATAATTTTTCTCAATCAAAATTTTAATATCTTTTTAAAACTTAATTTAAAAGAGATTTAATCTCAATTTAGAATAAGAACAATCTCTTTTTTTTAATTTTAATGTTCTAAAAATTATTGTTGTGCGGTGAAATAAATGAAATTTCTTCGACTTTCATCTAAGAGCTATATTTCTTAAATTATATCATCAATGATGGCTTACATAACTGACAAGATAGCATATTTTGTAATTTTCACACACTTGATTAGAAGTTAGAATTTTAAACCCCAACTTCGAACTCTGAATTCTTGGAATGGATCAAGTAGAATTTTACAAGCTAATTGGAAAGTACGCGCATCATTGTCAATAATCTCTAATGGCTTACTTGCAGCACTTGAACATCAGAACATGAAACATATTATTCACAACTTGCTTGTCATTTAGCGAGGATTAGCCACATATCTTCTTCCACTGAAACCCGTCACATCATTCAATGGTAGATTTTCCCCCCACCAGCAGATTTCTTGACAGACAAGGAAGAAAACAGATTAAGACCCTAGTACAAATTACACTGCATAAGCAGGAAAAGTGATTGCCTGATTGGATTAACTAGCGATCGAAAGTTAATTATAATTTAGAGATAGCAATCCATTTTGGGCTATTGTTAATGTATTATGCTAATAGTTGCGGAAGCAACGAAATCAATTAAGTAAATAAAGAAAAACAGTAGAAAGATACAAAATCTTACGTAAAAAACTCGAGCCGAGAGAAAAACTCACTAGGTGAATAGAGCCCGAAAATATACATTATATTAATGGAGAAAAAACTACAACTATATTTCTATATCACACACAATCCCTATGATTAATGAAGAGTATACAAATATGATTTTACAAAGGACCGCCACAAATGTTACATGTGTCCTATATCTATATATATATAATATAGAGGCTAGGGAAGTATGGTGTAAGGTGGCAGCAAATGCAGCATTCATTTTATAACCAGAGCCAAAACAGTTCATCTCCTTTTGGTGATAATGAAAAGGATTTATGTTCCACCAACTCCACATCTTCAGACCTTATCCACAACTTTTCAACACTTCCAGACTCATTATCCATTTCAGGAAGTGTTCAATGAAACGATTTTATCTAAACCCTTTGGTTTGAAGTTCTTGTCCCTACACTACACACAATATAAATATCTTACAAGGGTACTTAGCGTAATTCCCAATACTTACTCGACCTCAAGCTCGATCACCAACTTGTGTTCCAACCTGCACACTATGCGTGAAGACTATTAAATTATAAACAAAACGATGAGCCTGCAGCCACAGCCATTATGGTTACCTACCTTGTTTTAGCTTTTCCTATACCCAAAATTTTATTTAATCATCCCATCCCTTAAGTAAATCAAACCTAATTCAGTGTTCGCTATCATGCGTACACGTTAGCCTTCCATCCATTGCAAGTGTTAACTATAAAGAATGGTTGTGGGATTAAGCGCACCTTTATCATGTGTGTCGAGGAACATATAAGTTGTTCCAATAAAGCAACTCGAATTCAGTCATTTGCGTTTTAAGTTACATAGCAAAGGCTGCTCTTGAGATCACTTGGTAAAACCGGAGGCGTTGATCATAAAAAAATAAAGCGTTCCCACTTTCATAAGACATGCGTATAAGCAATTGGATTATTGCCTTTCGGGGTACAGAAATGGAAACGGATAAAGAGAAAAAAGGTGTGAAGATGAAGGGATCTTGTTTGTTTAAGATTAGTGCATTGACTGACTGGGTGTTGGCGTTGGGCCCAAGTATAGAATTCACGTATAGAATAGTTGTATTTTCACATAATATGAAGAGAGAAAAACGGAAACAAAAGCAGTGGGTGGGATTCTCTAGGAGAAATGCTAGATTTGGTAAATAGTCGTTTGAACTGTTTTGCCACAGTGTATGCGTACAATGGAGCCCATTTTGTAGGCAACAAACCCAACCACTCGTGTGAATCGAAGACACAAGGGGCGGGAACAAACAATTACCCCTTTCTTAATATTCTGGGATACATGATTGTTGCAGCAAATTTTAAAAGAATTTAATTTTTAAAATATAGAAGACTGTAATCATTATTTTTTATTATTCTCCATTTTGTAGGTGTCGGGAGAAAGTAATTTTTTTTTATATTTTACGAAGAAATTATTTTTATAATTGAAATATGTGAACTTCTGGTAATAAAGTAGTAAGTGTAACAACTATTTATATGTCTATTAAATAAATTTTGAGTGCATATAAATTTTTTAATTTTGATATTCAAAATAAATTATTTTGTAAAATTAACAATTCAAAATTAAATTATTAAGGCACCTAACATAATATTAATCTCACTTTTTTATCTTTAAAAATATGTTAAGAATCTTTATAAAAAATTGAATTCAAGACCTCCAATATTTGGAAGCCATTTAACTAACCTTTTTATATTCTTGAAATGAGATATTTAAAACAAATAATTTAACTAATTGATGATATAAAATATAATTATAAAATACATTTAAATGAGTATTTAAAAATGATCATCGTCGTCGTCGTCATTATAACCCGAAGTCTTGTAATGAAGCGAAATCTGGAGAGGTTTGATAGTACGTAATCTTACCCTTATATAACAGAGAGGCTGTTTCCGGTAAATCCACATGCAGATGTGACAGGATAATAGCGATGTAGGTTAAAAAAGAAAATAAGTAAAAACTGGCACGAAAAAAAATCCATGTTATTGAGGACATCAGGCATTTGATTCAGCGTGATTGGGAGTGTTCTATTGTGCATACTTATAGAGAAGGT
>JAOTBA010000002.1:18147922-18158302 GCA_025629845.1 Erythroxylum squamatum | reverse complement strand
TAAAGTGATTCCGTCGAGAGAGACGACCCGAGGTTCAGCTTGCTGCAATCTTGGAAAAATTTTATTTTGACCGGTTTCCAAGGTCGATTAATTTAATCGAACGACAAAGCCGCGATCACTAACCTACCCAAATACCTTTGGGGATAAGCCATTAAGATGACATTATGTATATTGAATAAAATCCTATGTAAGTCAGTGCTTAAGATGCCTTTTGAACTCTAGAAAGGGTGGAAGCCAAGCCTTTCACACAATCGTGTATGGGGTTGCCCTACAACGGTAAGGTTATATAATCCTTATAAAGGAAAATTGTAACCTCGTTCCACTCGTTGCAATCTAGTAGAATATTTTGACCACTCTAAGGGCTACAGATTTTACTGTAGAGAAGGAGGGGCCATAAAGTAGAATCACAGACGACTAAGTTTCTAGAATATGATGTCCATGATGACGGTGGACCCTCTCACCCTTCAGGAGATAACAGGACATATACTACGATCATTTTGTATCCTCCGCTTATGCAATCAGGTACAAGAACCTATACCTGTTCAGGTAGAGATTCCTGAAGTACAAGAACCTATGCAATTATGTAGATCCAATAGAGAGAGATGACCTACTATCTCATTAGATTACATAGTCTATTTGGGTGAGCAAGACTATGATATAAGACATGTTATGGACCTAGTTACTTTTAAAGAAGTCGTTTTTAGACCCCATGTAGATTTATGGTGGGAAGCGACGAAGGATGAGATGGAATCTATGTGCTCATGTTAAATGACTTGACCATGTTGCATAAAGTTAAGCAACTTTTGGCCAAGCATTTTAATATAAAGGATCTTGGTGAGACATCTTTTGTCCTAGGTATATAGATTCACTGGGATAGATCTCAACACTCATTAGGCCTCTCATAAAGAACATACATTGAGCGAGTGTTACAAAGGTTTTAATATAGCTGAGTATAAACTTGTTGTAGCACCTATCTCTCATGGTGAGAGATTATCTTTGGCACAGTGTCCAAAGAATAAAGTTAAGAGAGAGCTGATGAGGAATGTTTCGTATTCTAGTGCGGTTGGTAGCCTGATGTATGCTCATGTGTGCACTAGACTAGACATTACATTTGTTGTTGGACTGCTGGGTCGATATCTTGCTAACCCAGGTATAGATCATTGGAATGCAATTAAGCGAGTGTTGAGATACTTAAAGGGTACCAAGGATTATATGTTGACATATAAGAAAGTTAACAATTAAACCTCACAGGGTATACCGATTTTGATTTTGTTATACGTCCGGATGATTGCAAGTTCACTTCAGGGTACATTTTTATGTTGGCAGATGATGCAATATCATGGAAGAGTGTCAAGCAGACACTAGTAACTTCCTCAACCATGCATGCATAATTTGTTGCATGCTATAGGGTTGTAACACAGGCGGTTTAGTTCAGAAACTTGATTTCTGAGTTATTTATGGTAGATTCAATAGCTAGACCCATCCGGTTGTACTGTGATAATCTTGCTGTAGTGTTGTTTAGTGAAAACAATAAGAATGTCACAAGGTATAAGCATTTGGAGGTCAAATAATTGACCATAAATGAGTTGATTCAGAAAGATGGCGTTGAAGTGGAGCATATTAGGACTGAGGAGATGTTAGCCGATCCTTTGACTAAAGGATTTAACCCACTAGTGTTTGAAAAACATGTATCCAGTATGGGTGTTCTAAAGTCCTTAGATAGTGTTAGTTAAGGATCGTCATATTTGTTCCTTGTATATTTGTACATTTTTTTTATGTATCATGAAACTATGATGTTTATTAATATAAATGATCATCCTTTTATCCTCAGTAATAACTGTTCTTGAACAAAGTTGTAATACAATTTAAGATCTGTGTCACTCTTAAACATTTTAAAGGTCATTAAGCATATACATGAATTTTGACGTGACATAAAGGGATATTAGTTTTAATCCCATAAAGGTTCTCCACTACAATTTAGCATTTGGTTAGAGAACATAAACGTTTTCTCTAATATTGTTTAGCATTCAGAGAGAGAAAACAAGATTTCTCTATTGTGGTTTAGCATAAAGTTAGAGAAATCGAAACCTACAAACAAAGATGATACATATTAGATCATATAGGTATCATCCTAGTTTGCCACACTTCATATGCCCATTCATGTTAGTAAGGTATTAGATATGCGTAACTATATTGGACCTATGTCACACATAACACATATGTTTGATATCTTTTGGTAATGAAAGCCTTGCGGGATAAAATGTTGGACTTTTGTTATCTTTGGATCAAATGTTTTTTATTTTTAAACTTGGTACCAATACAGTAGCATGACTTGACCAAGTTTTTAAACCGTTTAAACTTGAGTCAACACTGCAATTAAGTATTGTCCAATGGAGAGAATGTTAGATATTTTTGACATTTCTTATAAAGTTGGACAACATTTAATTGCATTTTTTGCAATAACTTATCGGTTAAGTTATGTAATTTGATCCGGATAAAGATAACAAAGTGACCCAATAAATGATCTAAGTTAATGGGCCAAAGTCCAGGTAGCAAATGGATCCCCATTAGTTAGACCAGACTTATATTGGGCTTTTGATGGGGCAACCTGATATGGAAGCTATATAAATAGGTTAAGGTCTCCTATAGTTGCTCATATCATCCATAAGCCTACATAATCTTTGGCCTGTTAAGAGAGCATATGTTTTGAAAAAACCATAGAAAGGCGTTAACCATGATCTAGTGAGGAGTTCTTGTGAAGGTCCCCGTTGATTGGAGCTCATTTCGGCATCTAAAACCACCTTGAAAGTGAGATGGAACCCAAAATAGGTATTTCCGCATTAACTTTGTTTTTCCCCCTTTCACATAAGATCTAGGACATGTAATAAGGTTCATGCTACGTGTTACATGTAAATATAAATTTATTTTATTAAGTATTTTCTTATTTTTTATATAATTATCTTAATTTAATTATTTTTTGCTATATTTTATGAAATTATTAAAGATATTTCTTTGAGATGAATTGAGAGTTTAGTAAATAAAATTAAAAAAACTTAATTTCGGAAAAAAATACGTTCAATTACACAAGTTGATGGAAGTCATGACTAAGAAAACAACATGAAACACAACTGTGTTTGTATTTGTGTAATTACCCAATGATTTAAATTGAAAATAGTGAAAAACACAAGTGTATTAGTGCCTGTGTAATTCCTTAGATTGGAAGAAGTGAATAACACAATTTAAGACATGGTTATATTTTAGATCATGCATGCACCAAAATTTATTATAAATATACATGTAAATCCTATTTAAAGATGACTTTCACTTTCTTCAATTTTTTAGATTAAGGTTAATCATTGAGAGAAGAACAAGATCTTAGAGAGACATTAAAAAAACCATTTTCAAAGGGGAAAAAACTCAAAATCTATTCCAATTTGAGCATATCACAGTGAAAAATCAAGATCATCTAGAATTTATCTATTTTTATTTCTTTGTTATGTTGATTGTTTTTGTTGGGCCAAACAACATGATTATAAACTAATCATTTCATATATCTAGAAAGGAAGGAATTCTACTATCTATCTTTATATGGATTGACTATATTTTATTTATAAGTTGAAGTTTTATATTTGATAATATCTTTGATTGTTCTTAATACTGATTTAATTGAAGATATCAATTATATTAGATCTTATTGGATGTGAAAATTTTGAAAGAATCTTATTTTAATAGACTGTAGCTTATATATTAGGAGTTGCATGGGGTATTAGATAAAAACTTACATAAATTCTCCAGTATTGGGATCAAACCTTTCATCTTAATGCACTCTTAGGAGTGTTCAATTAGATAACTTCTCTAGTTAATCAACTTAAGAATTGGTGACTATAACTTGACCAAAAGCAATCATCACCTTAGAAAATTTTATTACATCTTTTAATAAAATGAATCATGATTGTAAAGATGACACTAGGAAAATTCTTATTTAGATGTTGATTAGATATTGCTTTTATCTTTTGATTAAGTGCTCTAATTTATTCCTAGTGGTTTGGTTGATAGTACAAAACTTACGCCTTAATACAATGGATGAGTACAAAACTATGTTGGAATAGCTACGACCATCACTTGAGGGGATATAATCCATTATTACAAAACCAGTAATAATTGGAAACTACTTTGAAATCAATCAAACATCATTCAAATGTTACAATAATATGTACAATTTGATGAGTTATCTGATGAAGATCCTAATGCACATATTTTCAACTTCTTAGAGATACGTGAGATATTCAAGATAAGTGGAACAACTGATGACACTACTAGACTAAGTTTATTCCCATTTCACTAAGTGATCAAGTAAGCATTAGTTGAATTCACCATCTGTAATTTTAATCACAATATGAGAGAACATAGTAAAGAAGTTCCTTGTAAAGTATTCTCTAGTAATGAAGAGTATGAAGCTTGGAAAAACAAATTTGTCGACATGTAAATCCATAATAAATCATTTTACAAAACATGAGAGAGGTATAAGGATCTACTAAGAAAGTACCCTCATTACAGCCTTTTAACTTATATACATGTTTATTCTTCCTATAGTGGTCTAAACTAAACAAAAAAGTAGTCCATCAATATAGTAGTTTGTTAGGATATTGAACAATAAAATTTTGGAATCTCCTTTGAATTCATCAAAGAAATGTTTATGAATAACTGCCAATGGTAGTCGAGTATTATGAGAACAAACAAGCAAGTATGTGTGCACAATATGGAAACTACCACTATATTGGCAATTCAATTGGATGCTTAAAAAAGAAACTTAATGGTCTAAGCACACTCATAAGACCAACCTAAGCATTATGTTGTGAAATATATGTAGGATCTATGAATAATGAATGCCAATTTGAAAACTTGATGATTAAGCAAGTTCACTAAGTGGATTATAAGGGGAGTTCTCAAAGAAAAAATAACCCCTATAATAATACTTGCATTCTAGAAAGGAGGAATTTATTGGAAAATTATGACAGGGTCTGATCCGCACGCAGTAAAATAAATATGAAACTTTTTTGTATGATTTTGAAGCCAAGATCACTTAAATTCTATAATATGATTAACATATAAAACTAATAAAGCAATAACAACAACAACAACAATAACATTCTAATAAAAGTTTCACTGTGACTTGGGGTCTGGGAGGTTTAGGAACATTCAGCATTACCTCTAACTGGTAGAGAGGTTGTTTTCAATAAACCTACAAGAAAAAAAGTTTCTAACAACTATTTATAGAAAACAAAAGCTGAAAAATAAAAAATAATTATATAAAAACCACAATAAATAAAAATTCAAATAAAAATATAATATAAATAAATATTTAAAATAAGAAAAATATAAAATAAACATAATCATAAACATAAACGTAAAAATAAATAGAAAGGATAAGAATAAAATAAAATAAAAGCTAATAAATTCATAAAAATAAAAATAAAAATAAAAATACAAAACTACAATAAAGATAAAAAGATAAAGAATAAAAATAAAAGATAAAATAGGTAAACAAATAAAGAGAGAAAGAAAGAAATTAATAAATAAAAAATAAGTAATTAAAAAATATTTAGGCTAAGTAAGGAAATGTTTAAGCTAAGTAACTTAAGGGGACGTACTATAGATAATATGCTTAAACTAAATACAAAACATAAGACCTGAAGAAAAATCTTAAAAGAATTATAAGAAAGAGGAGTAGCTCTCTATTAAGGGTCAAGTCTTTAGTAAGCTCCAATAGAGCCATATCATTCATGTTCACCTTCTCCCAATTCTTTTTAGGTCTTTTTCTTTCCCTCTTATAGTCTCTAACTATAATTTTCTCGCATCTTCTCATAACGACATCAAGATGGTTTCTCTTAACATGTCTAAACTGCTTAAGCCTTGTCTCCCTTAATATTCTATCAATGTTAGCCAACCTTAATTTGTCTTTTACCATTACATTCTTAATCTTATTTCTTCTAGTAAGATTACATATTCAACGGAGCATCCTCTTGTCTACTACCATTAACTTATGACTATGCACTTGTTTTATAGGCCAAAACTCCGCTTTATAAAGCATAGCCGACCTAATTGCTAAATAGTAGAATTTACCTTTTAGTTTAAGTGATATCTTCTTGTCATATAAAACTCTTGATGCACCCCTCCATTTAAGCCACTATGATTTGACACGGTGAACTATATCTCCATTAATCTCACCATTTGCTTTGGATGATGGTTCTCAGGTTCTTAAAACACTATTTCTGTGGTATAATTTCTGAACCAATCTTTATCTCCATGTCAGATGTCACCTTATGGCCCAAAAAATTACACTCTAAGAACTCAGTCTTAGTCCTGCTTAAGCCTTTTAACTCTGGCATATCCCTCCAAGGTTCTAGTACGACATTGACTCCCGCTTTTGTCTCATCCACTAAAATAATGTCATTAGCATATAACATACACCAAGGCACATCCCTTAGATATTCTTGGTAAGTTATCCATCGCTACTGCAAACAGGAAGGGCTCAATAAGGAGCCTTAGGGTAGCCCAACATCGATAGATAAATGTTTTGTATCTCCTCCCATCATCCTTACTCTAGTCTTGACACCTTCATACATATCTTTAATAACCCGTATATAGGTTATACATACTCCCTTATCTTCTAAATACCTCTACATGATTTCCCTAGGTACCATGTTATAAGCCTTCTCTAAGTTAATGAAAACATGTGTATGTCCTACGATTTTTTCCTGTAATGTTCCATTATTCTTATAAGGAGGTGTATAGCTTCTATTGTGGACTTTCTTGGCATAACACCAAGTTGGTTCTCTGAGATACATTCACTCTTTCTCACTCTTTTCCCAATCACCCTCTCCTAGAACTTTGTAATGTAACTATATCACCCTCTTGATATGTGTTTAATTGTTGATATATTTAATCATTTACACTTAGCGATTAATGATACGAAAATGCTTAGGATACTCACTTTAATTCATGTATGATTTTAGGTACAATTTGGAGGCAAATAAATTAAAGTGAGTCGAAAGTACTGCATTTGGGTTATTTTCTGAAGATCAATTTTTACTTGTATTCATGGAGCAAAAAGATAAAAAATTAAAAGAAAAAAAAATGGAACACAAAGAAGAAGAAAAATTTAAAAGCAAGCAGTTGGAAAAAGAGTAAAAAATGACAGTGCAAGATGAAGAAAACACAGTGTAGGTGGACAAGGCAGAAACGACAATGAAACGCAGACAACGTCTGTGTTCAACGCAGATGGCATGTGTTTAATGCATGCGTTTTATTAAAAAATGCAAAGGAGAGTAGCAATGAGGAAGAGAGCTGGGTGAGGCGTGAACAGTTGGGGGTGGACTGAAAACCCCCAACTTAATTCGTCCCATCAATACACAGTGCGGCAGATAGTGAGCGTGAAAAGAGTGTGGCTGCGGCTTACGGCTAGGCAGTAAGAGGTGGCGAGAGGCGTGAATAGAGGGGTGGACCGAAAACCCTCTACTTAATTTGTCCCATTGTGAGCAGTAAAGAGTAGAGGGCTGCAGGCAATGAAGGAGAACCGAAGGGGTATTCGGTGGGGCTACAACATGGAGGCTGAAGCATTTTTCTGGGAAAGACCCATGAAGGGTTAGACGTCCCGATGCCTGTTCGGAGGCAACATCGATGACTACGACCCGAGTTAAGTATTTTTTATTATTTTTTTGTTTCTTTCTCTCATTAGAAATTGATTGTGTTATCCTATGTTAATTAATTTGGGTATTGTGTATGGATAATTGGATTTTTGTTATTGTTCGATTATTTGTGTATGAACCCATTGGGTATTGTGAAAAGATGATTTTAATGCGTTTATTGAATCATTTACTTGCAAACGCATTGCTAGAATTTCGATACAATCCATAATTGTTATGTTAAAATTCATGTGTAGCGACTAATGATTCGTAATCATTAGGGATGACATGACCTAGGTCAAATGACGCATCGTATGTGGTTGTTGCCTTGATTAATTTCCTAATTCATAATGCTACTGCCAAATTAAATCTAGAGATCGTATCCTAAGTTGTTTGGTGGTTAGGTTTAATTAACGATGGTATCTTGATTAAACAAAACCTAAGGGAAAACTCGGGTTAATTATTAATCCACGACTAATAGTTGCTGAGAGAGGTTAAAGAACAACAAATTAATGACATATGCTTAATTAGGGTGTAGGCTGAGATTGAACCAAAGAACCGGGTCCCTACCGAATTTCCCACTTTTATCATTTTTTCGCATGTTTTCTTTAATTTTTTTATTAGTTAGTTTTATTTTATTTTCTTCTTTCAAAAACAAACCCCCTCCCTCCCGTTAAACCTAAACATCGGTTAATTTCATTTCATAAACTTTACACACACTCACTGTGGGATCGACCTATACTCACCATGCTATAGTAGTAGGTCTAGTTATTTTATTTTGACTAGTATAACAACGCGCGATCACTTCTCTTATAACTTCATAGTGTGATTAAGTAGTTTGATGCCCTTCCACTCTTCATCTCGCTCAAAGCTCCTTTAATTTCTTCTTTTGTGCTCTATCGGCAATAAGTAAAGTTATGATGCCTTTCAGACCTACTAAGATCACCCAAGGAGATGTTATCTTCGCCTTTATTAAAAAGCATATAGAAATATCTCTACCATATTCTCTTGATGTCATTTTCATCCACGAGCACCCACCTTATTTCTTCTTTTATAAAACGACCATAATCCAAGTCTCTCATTTTTCATTACCTAGCTCTCGCTAAATTAAATATATCTATATCTCCATCTTTAGTTTCCAATCATAGGTATAATTTTTATTAAGCTTAATTTTGTCTTTTAACACTATTTTATTCATCTATTTCTTTACAAGTTTGTAACTTTCTCTATTAATTACCCTCTCTACATTTCTAATGCTACATTCTAGAGATTTATAGGCAAACTTTTTGATCTTCACCTTTTCTTGTACATCTTCATTCCACCACTAAGGCTCCATATTACTACCCATAACCCTATAGAAGCTCCCAAGATCCCCTTATTTGCATTCTTTAAAAGAGTTACTACTCTATCCCACTTTTGGTTAATATCTCCTTCTTGTTTCTATTCTTTTTCAAACATTACTCTATCCCTAAGTTGTTCCACTGTATCCCTGACAGCGTGTCGTAACGCTAGTCAAAATAAAATAATTAGACCACTACTGTAGTAGTGGTGAGTCTAGGTCGATCCCACAGAAAGTGTTCGGTTAGCTTATAAAATGAAATTAATTAATGTTTAGGTAATGAGGGGTTTTGGATTTAATAAGAAAATAAAATAAAATAAACCTAATGAAAATAAATTAAAGAAAACATTCAAAAAATGATAAAATTGGGGAATTCGGTAGGGATCTGGTTCTTTGGTTAAGCATAATTCATTGATTTGTTGTTCTTTTATCTCTTTTAGCAATTATCGGTCGTAGATTAATAACAAGCTTTGTTAATCCCGATTTTTCCTTAGATCCCAGTTAATTACGAAGCGCTCGTTAATTAACCCTAGCTATTAGGAAACCTAAAATAAGCTCTGTAAGTTTATCCGGACAATCGCCTTATGAATCAGAAAAATAGACCAATCTAGGTAATAATCACACAAGCTTGGATTATTTAACCTGCGTTATGCTATCTCTAATGATTCGAAACCATTAGTTTCTACACATGAATCGGGAATACAACAATTACGTATTGCATTCGATTTTAGCAATGGGTTTTTATAAAAAATGATTCAATAGAGCATTAAAATCATCATCACTCAAATACCTAATCAATCTATACAAGATAACGTAATCAATTTCTAATGAGAGAAAGAAACAACAAAAACAATAAAAATGCTTAACTCAGGTCATCGGCGTCGATGTCACCTCCGAACCGGCGTCAGAAACTTAGCCTTCCATGAGTCTCCCAAGAAAAAGCTTTAGCCCCCAAAAAATATGCTTTAGTTGAAACCCCCTTCAGTTCTCTTCACTACCGCAAGCTTCTCTCTGCCGCCACTGTTCTATTCTCCAACTACTGTTCACTTTGATGTGACAAATAAACCTTATTGGATCAGCTACCATTCATGCCTCCTCTTTTATTGCCCCTTCTTTACAACCCTTTTGTAGTGCTAAACGCTAGCGTATAATGCTAGCTTTCATGATTAACGCTAGCGTTTAAAGCCATGCGTTAAGCAGCACAACCCAAAGCAAAAGGAAGCTAGCTTTAAACGTAAGCGATAACAAAAGGAAGCTAGCGTTTAACGCTAGCATTGCTTGCGTTTAACGCATGGCATTAAATGCTAGTGTTGCATGCGTTAAACGCATGCAACACTAGCATTTAATGCCATGCGT
>JAOTBA010000002.1:18106846-18134558 GCA_025629845.1 Erythroxylum squamatum | reverse complement strand
ACGGTTATTCAGTTGAGTTCTGTAACTAACTCAGACTGAAGCTTCCGTCTGCTTCTTAGCGTCTGCTTTCTAGCTTTGCTTCCGTCTGTTTTTCTGCTTAGCTTCTGTCTGTTTTTCAAATTGCTTCCGTCTTCTTTTCTACTTAGCTTCGGTCTGCCTTTCAAATTGCTTCCGTCTGCTTTTCTACTTAGCTTCGGTCTGCCTTTCATTCGTCTTCTTTTGTTCTTGCGTCTGCTTTTCATTCGTCTTCTTTTATTCTTGCGTCTGCTTTTCATTCGTCTTCTTTTGTTTATCCTCAAAATTATTAATCGTAAAGTCATTTTGACTTAACACCTCTCACCCTTGAGTAGGTTTTTGCTATAACTGCCCACTTCTCATATTCTAACTAACTACTTGCCATTGTTTCCTTAACTTCAATGTTCTAGACTTCCTAAAGCTGCTCAACTTTTAGGCCACTTGGGCATTTTCTTATTAATTATCTTTGACCATTTTCTCAATTTCCACAAATCAACATATTCTCCCCACTTTCTAGGTTTTTCATTACTTATGAATTCTTTAGCTAAATATTTACTAGGCTTTCATTTTTAGGCTTCTCTCTCTTATTAACTAATTTTTTGCGTGATTAAAAATTTCCCTTCGCATATATTTTGTTGAGAAAACTAGCTAAATAGTATAGAAATTGTCCTAGCCTTCTACAAACAACAAAGTTTAAAGTTGAATTCCAAATATAGCCTAGTGGTTTCACAAATTTCAAAAACCAAAAGGAATTTAGGAGTAAGGCCTAGTGACATCATCATAAGGATCTTCCTACATCATAAACAATCTTTTATAGAAAAGGAGAGCCATGCCCTCCAAAGATCACATCAAGATCTTTTATGTTTGAAATCCCTACCTCTTCGTTCATTATGGAAGATGGAAAACTTCCTTTGTTTAAGTTTCAAACTCTTGTTACTCCCTTATGCTTCGACCATTTTCATTATAAATTCTTATCATTGCTACTTCAATCTCTATCTTATACTTTGAACAACCTCTATATTTTATTTTGGCTTTAGTATTTCACATTTGCAAATTCTCTCATACTTCTTCATAATTATGGATTTCACTCGTCACACATCTTCCTCTTTTTAGACGGACTTTGCTAAACTGAATAACATAGATGTACGCTTCATATTCTTGTACTCTCTTCAAAAATTACTTCAATTTCTTTAACTTTACTTCTTCATGTAGGTTGTAAAGCTTGAAATGGTCTTTATTCCACCTAAACCTCTTCCAACCTTTACAAAAATAAGGTAAAGGTTATTAGACTTTAAATCTCCTTTTTAAATTTTCACCACCTTATGCTATTTATATCAGAGTATTATAAGTTATTGTTGCAGCCATTCCCACGATATATGCAGTCTTGTAACATTAGGATTGAATTTCATATCCTACTATTATTTTCCAGATGTAACTTTAAAAGTGAAAAGAAACTCTTAATAGTAGTCTACCTTGTATAATATTTATTGATGTGTAAAGTGAATAAGCTTTGCCCAGTTTAACAATCTTTGTGAAGCATTTAATAGAATTATCATTGACGCGAAGTAAAAAAAAGTTATTACCATGCTTGAGGAAATTAGAGTGCTTGTGATGAAATGGTTGGTTAAAAATAAGAACATGCCAACTAAATGGAGAGATGACATTGATCTAAGAATAAAACCAAATTAAGAATTAATAATGAGTTGAGAATTGATTATGAACTTTAAGAGTAATGGTGCTGGGGGGTTCGAATTGATACATAAAAGAGTTAAGCATATTGTCAACTTGAGGAGTAAGATGTTTAGTAGTAAAAGCTGGGTTATGACGGATATCCCATATTCACATGTCATTGTTGTCATTGTTTAAAATAATGAAGAGCTTACAAAATATGTAATCTCATTGGTTTATGAAGGAGAAGTACCTATAAGTCTGTCAATATATGATGTAGCTAGTTCAAAGAGATAAATCCTGGCCTAGAACTAATTGTAAACCACCACTACCATTTCCATTTCAAAAAATTCTAGGTAGGCCAAAGACAAATAGGAAAAAGAAGCATTGGAAGAATACTACTAAGGGTAACAAGATGTCAAGGAGAGGCATGCAAATGACCTATCAACAACACCTCTAGTAATGACGCAATAAAAAAAAATTCCTATAAAAAATGTGCCGTAATAAGTTTCAACAAATACACATGTAAGTTAGCACATTATTTATTATTCTTTTACATTCATATTTAAACATTATTTGTTTTCAATTTTTCCAATGAAGTCTACAAGTGATGTTCAAGAAAACTAATATCAATCCTTTAAGTCAACCACCTATTTCAAAGTCAAATAAAAGAAAGAGATGCATCTGCGGATATGGGACACTATAGGGTGAAGAACCTTAATCAGCAGTAACAAGATAAGTTATAACTTGTTAAAGGTTACAGGTATTGGGTTATATATCTTAAATTAATTTTAACAATTGGGTTATCCTTTAGTTTTGTGTTGTCATTTTTTAGGGTGAAGTAAATGTGAGGATGAGGAGGACAAGATCAAAAGTTTGAGGAAGTTCTATATAGAGATACACTTTTACCAATGTGCCTTCTCCTACAAGATCTATACAAAGTTATGGTTTTGTAAAAATTTTGGATTATACAATGCATGTATGCCTTGTCTTACTAGATGGGAACACTGAAATGCTTATATGAATGTATATGGATGTTTTGGAAACTAAATAATAGGACAAAGAAATACTTTGTAAAATGAAATGCTTATATGAATGCATATGGGTGTTTTGGTTTGTTATGTGTAAGTGTTTTGGTCTATATTTCATTTCCTTTTACTAATTCAGTTGAGTGTTATTGATTTAGGAATTTGATGGTTGTGATCATGAGAAAGTTTTCATAAGCCAATGAAGGAAATAGGTTAATAATAATGAGATTGATTTAGGAATTTGATGAATGAGATAATCTATACATATTGAAGCTATCAGTTTGAGACTTATTTGTTGGAGTCCCTTTTGACTACATACAAAATCGTGTAAAAGTAAGGAAAGTATAATTCTACACTCAATTAGTCAGCGAATATAGAATAATAAAGGACTATTGAATATCATGTTCATAAGCATATTTAAATCGCTAAGATATATCGAATAATATTAACTACAATCCTCAGCTTGGTTTATACAAAACTAATAATACAATATCCATTCATAGCAATTTTTAATTTTAACCAGTAATAATACGATACTTAACATTTTAATTTTCATCTTTAACACTTTTTTTCTTCTTCTGGCTTATTTATCTTTTTCAATAGTTAAGGTGTAATAGTCAAAGCTCTTTCACATATTGGAGGATCAACTAACTCAAAAAATAGACAACTTCGATGCTAAAATTAATCGAATAATATAACTATCGAAGTCATAAAATAAAGAAATAACTTACCTCACGTCCAGCACAAGAAATAAAGCATCTTCCATAATTTCTCTCTGTCCATGACAACTATTAAGCCAAAAAAAAATATTTCCTCGCTACTTTGGATCCCGAACTTGCATTTGTTCTTTGACTCATAATGCTTAATCTTAACCTACTATACAAAATCAATGGAAAGGATAAACATGTCCAACATCTTATAATCTTTTAACAGCTTTTTGTAATGTAATATATTTGTACAATAATGCAAGGAATATATAATCTCCAGGAAACTTTCATTCCATCTTCAATGTCACTGTTATGGCTCTACTCATTGAGGGATAGCCTTATAGCCATCGAATTAAAGTTCATAAACTTGGATGTGCTCTGCAACAGGGTAACAAGAATTTGGCATATCTATCTTGTTAAATAACGAAAATGAGAGAAGGGTGTTGGGAATTTAGACCTCCCCAACCCACACCCAAAAATATTTAATAGACAAAAATATCAAAAAATAATAACACAATAGAATTTACGTGGAAACTACTCCCAAACCGGAGAAAAATCACGGACAACAAGAAGAAAATTGACTATGTGAAAAATTCTTACAATCACACAATTTTTCCTCTCACCCAATTCCCTAATACACCAATACACCCACAAAGAAATATCCAAGACAAACTCTCCAACTCTCACCTTAAAAGAGGAATTTAACTATAGTCAAATTTGTCATACAAATCTTTGACTTTGATTTGGTGCATTAACTAAAGAGGTAGCAACTTCCTTATATAAGCAAGAGCTTTGCCTCAATTGTTGTCCCCAACTAATATGGGACAGCAAAGGAGCCAAACTCATCAAAGTGGACATGGAGACAATGTAATTAGGGTTTGGTAAAGTGAATTTGAGTAAATCTTGGTAAAGTTAATATGGGTAATTGGTATTTGATAATAAGGTTGGGTTATGGGTAATCGGGTTGAGTAGTTAGCCATATTGCTTAGTTGGCGACTTTTTTTCCAAGTGGATAGTTACAGGTCGTGAACAACTAGGCTTGCGTTAGTCACATTAGCATATTAGTAACAAAACTAATATTTTTTGCTTAATTATTAAAGTTTTAAAAAGTTGATCATCTAATTGAAAATTTTTAAAACTTAAATACTAATTTAAAAAAAAATTAAAAGGTTGGACATTTTAGAAATAGTTATCCTTTACAAGATATTAACTCGTAAGTTTCTTTGTTAGTGACTAAAAAGTTTGGAAAACATAAAACCCTATATGCCATCTCTCCCTCGGCTGCCGCCGCTGTTTCTTCATCTTTTGCCGACCATTCTTCCTCATCCAGCCTTCTTAACCTGTTATTCTATGTGAACAAGCCCATGTTTATTTTCCTCTCTCACCCTGATTTCTTCGATTTACCACTTCCTACCATTAAAAGAAGACATATGTAAACCATATAAAAGGAACCAGTAGTTTACCTCTCAAAGAAATGCTCCTCCCAGATTAGCTTTTCCACAATTTCATAGATATGAATACTTTTTCCTATAATTTATTGTTTAATTATGATGTTTGAGTTGTTAATTTTGATTCCCCTTCTCTGGAGTCTGCATTAAAGAAACCGGAGAAGAAATCAGATTGATCAGTTGGCTTAATTGATCAATTTTGTTTAAGTTCTCTTCTCTGCTTAAAGTTTGTACGCCTCCTGTTGCCAATCGATCTTTGAACGGTATGGACCACCCGAAACTCCATCCGACTCGGTCCAAAAATTTGAGGCCCTATTTACTTTGATGCCAGATTCAGGCCATCCATTCACCCACCTGATCATTTTGCACTGCACGTCATTGTCCAAGTGTGATGGCTTTTACAATTAGTCAACGTGTACAGGCAGTGTAACATTCTTGCTGATACTATGGCCAACTTCTGTTTTTGAGCTTCTAATTTTCTGGATTGATCATCAATGGCTAGCACCGTGCTGCTTTTGGACAGTGCAGTATTCGGTAGAAAAGAACTGGATTTCCCCGCAACTTTCACGTAAAACTTTATGCACCGCAGAAATATAAAGAAAATATTTAAAGGTATATATCACACGTACATTTGGTAGGTAAAAACCTGACAATGCAGTTTCTTGAACACATTCTCAACAGCAGACAGGTTGATATCAAAGCCATAGCTTTGTCCACCGTATTGTACATAAAGGTAGTCTTTAGGAGACAGGGGAGGGGGTACAATCTGGGAGATATCCGAGAAATCTGAGGAGGGTGGAGAAGGTAGGTGTTTCTTCTTCATAGAGAAATATACATCAGCCAATAGAAGCCAAATAAGATCAGGATCGATGGTCGCAAGAGCACGTAATGCATTAACAGATGCCTCATGAAGTGCTGCAACACTGCTACAAGCTACCCCCGTGGCGAGTCCACTGACCTTCTTGAGAACAATTTCCAATGCTGAAGCACTCCTGCTTCTGCACAAAGTCGCAATCATATTCAAAACAGCGGCCTGCACCTTTAGATTTGAAACTTCAGCCACAGACTCCTCTGACAAAGTAGAGTTGCTTCTGTAAGGAAGCTGTAATGGGGTTCTTTCCTTTGCAGAGAATGGCCTTGTATGAAATGCAGACGAGGATAGAAGTTTCCAAAAGTGTTGCCCATCAACATGGAAGCGGCGTGAAAAGAAATCTCCTCCGCAGATGTATACTACATTGCCTACCACGCTCAAACATCTTCTAACAACCTGCCAAAGAAGCGAAATTGTAATGTCTTGATGTCAGCAAGACCATGCAAAACAAATATGGAACATTTATGTGCATGTGCTTTACAATCATAAGGCTTCTTTATCACTGGAAACCTTTTCTGCAGGCCAATTAGAATGGAAAATGAACACCAAGAAATAGATCAATCTTCAGCCAAGTGCAGAAGATATTTCAAGCCAAAGTACTAATGGAACATGAATGGTAAGCACGAGGGGAAAAGAGAAACACACCACTGGGTCTCTGTTTTGAACAGACACAACCAAGAAGGGCCATATGTTATTCATTGCTGGAAGTAGCCTGTTTCCATCAGTCCCTTCCTCGCAAGCATCCAAAGTATCCTGAGCCTCATGTAGTGAATTCAAGTGAAGAATTTCTCCAATAATCTCTTTAGTTTCCTTGTCATAAGTATAGGCCTCCTCCACTTTGGCTAGTGTTGCAATCCCATTCTAAAAAAGTTAAAACAGTTGAGAAAATGCAGCAAAGATATATCCTTCGACCCTATCGTGTTACTACAAGAAAGGAAGAACTCAACTACACATTCGGACTCTAACTGAAAAGCTTCTTTGGGTTTTAACTAGCAAATTAGGCTATACAGAGATAAGAATCACATTACTGCCATTACTTATCACTCAATCTTAACGACCATCAACTCATTAAGTTGCAGCAGTCAACATAACACAGAAGACAACTGAAATGATTTTGTCAGTGAGGATCAAGTTGTTGACATCATTTCTAAACATGGACATCGGCAATTCAAATAACCGAAACAACTAGCAGGCAATGTGAAGATAAATCAAGTGAATTTTTATCTGCGAAAAATAAAAGTAAGAAGCAAAGAGAATATAACAGGTGAATAGAATATGTAAACATGCTGGACATCAATTATTCAACATATTATTGTCACGTACCACTACAGGAAAAAAGGAATAAAATAATCTGTCAATGGTCAAATGTACCTCAATTATATCCAGAGCCACCAAGCATGCTGATTGTTTTACTGAGGCTAGCAGAGGGGTTGCAGCTGTTAAGCATGAACTAGCAATAGATCCAATAGTTCGTCTATATCTCTTGGAATCATTCAACTTGAGCACAATACTCTCCCACAGATCTACATCAGCAATAACATAATTGAAATAGTGCTTCTATTGTCTATTCCATGAAAAGGTGAAAATATCAATTTTGTTAAACCATCTAAATAGAATTTTTTGAAGTTCATTACATAAATTGATTTGACAGGATAAATAAAAGAAGATTCAACCAGATATACCTTACTAATAGGCATCAAAAAATCAAAAGCAAATAGTAAAAATGAGGGTAGACAAAACATACACTCATATCACATAATCACTCAAAAAGGGTTCACTCTATATATTGCTTAATCGTGTCTGTGCACTGACACAGCTTTAGAGAAACCATGAAAGCATATTAGAAAGAAAAATAATTTAGGAGAAGATGGAATCACCCATCATGAACCAACATATCAACAGAAAACACCCATTTCCAAGAAAATTCACTAAACGTAGATCAGTAAACTATTTGGCGAAATAATCTGATAGGCCTTTGAAGGTATATGGGAGGAGGAAGAAGAAGTCCAATTCAGTCACGAGTGATCCAACCTTCAGCCCACCTACTGAAGATCCGGCTAAGGCAACTTGATGCCAAGGAAATAGAATAATTTTAAATGCTTTCAATAAGATTACGAGATGTTAGTTTGTTATAACAATATTCTATGTAATCATTTGTGCCTATCGTGGGAGGGCCAGTTTGTTATAGAGCTAGTTATCTTTAAATAGGACTGTGAGGGAATAGAAGGGGATCTTTTTCCTGGGTATTCAAATTGTATTCGTGCCTCTGAGGAGAGCATTGGGTTGGAGGGACGCTGCACCTTATAATAGCAGTTGGTACTTTTCCCTTTTATGTCATAGTGAATATATTATCAGTCCTATTCAGTCCACATCATTCTCTTTTGCTATGTTCTTTTCGTCATTACTGTTTGATTGAATCCGAGTTCCATCATAATCTCATCATTATTTTACATTAGTTATATGTCAAATAATCTCATCATTCTTTTACATTACTTATGTGTCCCCACCAAAACAAAGATATATTTTCCCAGGAGTGTAAGACTAAAAAATTGAAAGGCCAAAAATGGCATTTAACAATACTTGTGTATTGAACTCATTAGACATGGGCATTGCCTGTTTGATAAGTTCTATGCTCCCGTTAGAGGAAAGGAAGTTGAATGAAATAATCTAAAGAAAGGGAAGTATGTGTTTCACCTCGTGTACTTTCATTAACTCTCTCTACACAAAGTCAAACCTAGCAGCATCACAAGCCATATAATTCCATAGAAGTTTTCTATATTTTACTACATCACATAATGGCATTAGATGAGCTAAATTACGAGCTTAAAGAACAAAACTAGTCCAGTGAAACCTATAACTCATCATAAGTCCACCAGAAAGGATCAAATTTATGATATGCAAGATGCAGTCTTACTAAAAAACATATACAACAAGATCAACTTGATTAGGAAGTAATTGCAATGGTTATCTTATTTAGGCAGTTGTCATCTCAGTTAGAAAGTTTATTATTCTCACAAGTCTATTTTTAGCAGGAGAATAAGTCAGCAATTCCTATTCTATTTTACTTTCTAAAAACTCTATTTCCTGAGCTTATTTAAAGGGCATTGCAATAAATAAGAAAGCAGTCAGAATTTTTCGTAAACATAGTTGACAAAAAGCTTGTCAAGGACAAGTTTTCTAGACAGCAGCCATAGGCCCTAGAAAGGGGAAGAACTCTAGTAAGGGAAAAGAGGATTTCCCTGTGAGTCATCCCGTAACTAGATCCTACACAAAAACACATATCAATTTAATAGTTAATATCCTTTCAATGCTTATCTACATGCAGCTCATTGGTTGTAATTGTAATTGATTCTCAACAAGAAAAATTGCTTTGATTGAAATTTAGTTTTATGATGTTTGAATAATTTGCAGTACAGAAATGAACTTTTGAATCAACAAGACTAGGTGCATTATAAGAAGTAATATAGAAAGCATAAGGAAAAAGATGAGCTTTGAGAACAAAGAAGCCTCATATTCTAACTTAAGGCTTATAAATTCCACCAAAGAAGTACCTTCTAAAATAGAAAGGAAGCAACTTTTGATGCAAAAAGCAGAAAGTTGGGGTTTTCATCTTGTAAAAAGATTCTATCATATATTGAGGCATCTTCACTACCTTATATTGGGAAAAAGAGAACCAAGAAAGAAGGCATAACTAAAGCGAAATGCACAAAAAAGTGAACTTATCAAGAGACGTGCTCATGTAATGCTCGGCCAAACTAAAGCTAAATCTAATTTCCCAAGTGAAAAAAAAAATAGTCCACTTATGAAGGAGATAACAATTCATAAAAAGATGTGACAACATTAAAACCAAAAAACAAAACATGACAAGGAAACAAGACGAAATGCAAATGATACCACCACCTGATTGCAAGGGATGCATGTCATAGTCATTATGTGGTATTGATCCTTGGATCTCAGCCTGTCTCGCGTCCTTTTTCATGTCAGATATTTTACCCTTGATTTGTGCAAGATAAGATTTTGCATCATCTGGCAATGAAGAAGCCTCACATTTCAAAGCCTTAGTAACTTCTGCTACAGCCTTGAAAAAGAAAATTATTGAAAATCATGTAAGGGATCTACGAGAAAAAATGTAATAGATACAAGTCAGTATGGCAGAGACCAAAAGTATAGGTAGCAGATGAGCACGTAAAGCTAAGAACTTGAGACTTTACCAGGGTTTGGCCCCATTTCAAATATTAAGCAGATCAAAATATGATGATTTATAAAGAGAAGTATTTCTCAATAATTGCGCCCCACCAACAATACCTTTATGCTTGGTAGTAGGAAACAGAGAGAAGAAGAGGATCAACAAAAGTCCTTGTAATTTTTAGGGAATAAACATCTTGAAACAACACTAAAAAGGAAAAAGTAAATCTAGTCATATATCCTTCCCATCTTTCCCTCATCTCTTGCTTCTTACCTTTTAACTATAACAATCAAACTTCACATATTAAAACGTCATACCATAAGAATATAACTCTATAATGCATCCCTAGCTTTTTCAATTGAGCTACCCCTGTAATCATGTTTTCAGCAACACTTTGGACAGCCATAAAGCACAGCTTACGTATGCAAAACTTCATGAAACTTGAGAGCAACAAAAACATTCGATCACCAACATTAGGGAAAAAAAAAAATAGCAACTACTATACTAAGATTTTCACAAAGAAAAGTAAATTTCACATAAAAAATTCTTTTTGGATTTGGTAAACACTTTAGAAGTTATTAATACTACACATAACTTGCATAACTTCAAAGTTCCTTGTGGTCCACAAAGTACGGTTAACCAAAAGAAATTATGTAGGTGACTATGTACATTTCAAAAAGAAAATGCACAACACCTTGCACAACAAAGAAACAAAAGCTCCATTGCAAATGCTACATAATACCAGTTTGGCATGGATCAGTTCGTCCCTAATAATAAATGGACCTATGTAAAAGATTAGATAATATAAATTTTCTCCTACTTCTAATGAACAAATTCTATATCTCATTCAAGAATTTGTCTTTTTTATCTATTATACTACCTAGACAGACACTCCAAGCACAATACTAACATTTAAAAGTTACAAATTCATCAATAAATTGGTAAACAGTACAATCATAAAGCTAGGGACCAAAACAGACATTAAAGAAGAATAAATCAACTATTAAAAGTAGAAACTAGAATACAAAATGTAGGCAACAACAATAAAAAATTATTAAACTAGAAATATAAACTATTACCTTCATAAAAGGACCAGTTAACTCTGGGTGCTGGTGCCGGCCAAGAATTTCAAGCTCCTGTGAAGCAGACCTCATCTGAACAATTTACAAGATACATGAGCCCCTAACAAAACACTTGAATTAAACGCTCATTTAACATTTAGTTCGGCTGAAATCTAACTCTCCATTTAATTTAATACCTAGTTGAATGGGTTAAAAACACAAACACTGCACCCTAAATATGGTGTGGAAAAAAGTCATATATAAGAGATACACAGGATGGGGAACAAATACCCATGCTTTAATTAAAATTTTTATCCTCAAAACAGAGAGGCTATTCCAAAGTATGAATTCCCATGCTTTAATTAAAAAATTTTATCCTCAAAGCAACGAGGATGTTCCGAGGTAGAGGTAAAAGTTTTAAAAAATGTGAAAAATCAACAGCCTATCAAAGAGTCAAGCGAATTGTAAAGTTCCAAAGGATACCAATGTAAATAGACATACCGGATCCTCCAAAAGGGGAAGTATCTTGTCAGCAACTCCAACATATGAAAGCATAGAAGCAAGCACATCCGGGACATGTGGGTTAAGATCCAAATGACGTAATTGTCGACAAATGGAATCAATAATGTAATCGGCATTTGAAAAGACTAGTTGTGCTACCTGCAAACATGTTGATATAGTGGTTATAGTGGATCAAAGCATTCAGCACCAAAACTAAATTTTGCTGTATGAGCTCACCGATGCACAGCCGGATGTGGTAGAAATGACATGTAAGACAGCATCAGAGGCAATTCTAACATCAGAGCTTGAACATATGAGACTCTCAAGTAACAGATATATAGAGGAGTGAAGAAAGCCACTAGAAGCAAATTCATTTCCAAGGCAGATAGCAAAAATGCCTACTCCCTCCACAATAACCTGTTTGAGGAGACAAAAGATTGAACATGCACTTTACACTGTTATTACCAAAATATAAATACCAGAACTCATGAATGAGTCATGAAGATAAGATCTCTAGCACTTAAAGAAACACTCAGCACCTGGTGTAATATAGCGGTATCCTGGAAGAAATGCAAAGTAATCTCATCATAGTCATGTTGCTCCAAGGAAGACTTGGGATCTTCTGGAAGATCCCAAATTTCAGACGACAGATACTCATTTAAGATTCGCCCAACACAGTCAATTAAATGAATTCGAGAAGCCCTTTCTAGTGATAACTTCCAAATAGAATGCTTAGGGCATTCAACTGCTGAATGGCAACTAGAACTTGTATCATGTGCTTGAATAACTTCCTGTTCTGACCTAGACTTTTCTAACTTTCTTCTTAGCTTATCAAGAGCTTTATCAGATAGACCAAATATCATCTCATTAAGAATGCATGCTGCAACACTGGCCTGTCGCAGTAACTGTCCTGATCCTATTCTATTATACCAAGACAGGAGGCTCTCATTATTACACTCTTTTGTACGAACCTCAGAAATCAAATTTCTCAGGTAACCAAGGGGGATGTCAACTACAACAGATAGAAGCCCTTCATCTTCAAAGTCTAGTATCAAGCAAGAGAAGATAACATGGCATAAGCAAAGAGAAGAAATGAAAAAGTAAGCTGACAAAAATTGAATTTCCAGGGGTTTAGATAACCTGTTGTTAAAGACAAGCCAACCAGTCTAAGAATTCCTGCAAGAGCCTCATATAGTTTTGGACAACCAACATAGCCAAACCAGGGAGGTATGTGAGGAAGCTCGTAATTGTAATGCATGTTTTCCAACAAGTACTTCGGTGCATGTCTAGTAATATCTCTGAGCTTCGACATATGAGAAGGAACAGCATCCTCAACTGTTTGAAATTCTGCCACGTGCTGAGGACCAGCTTTTAAATCAGCAATAGACTGAAGATATCCCACTGATGAAGGCCTTGCCAAAATAAACTTGTCAAGAGCACCAGTATACACAGAATGCTGACTCAAACAGATAGCAAAAACATCCAAGAATTGTGCAGCTGTTACCTGTCCAGGATAAAAGGCAGCGTTCTGAGCTAGATGTTTTCTATTTCAAATATAAGAGCATTAAGATTATTTGTTAAAGCAATGCTAGAGATGAATAACTTCATTTGTATCTTCACAAACCTTATTCATCATTGCTTCAGACTTTTACAGGTGACCTTACCAAGAAAGATCTTAGAAAACAACAAATTCAACAAGTACCCGTGTACTGAAGGCTATTCTAAAGGTGCCTCCAATGGTTTCAATTTAATGTGAGTTCCTGTAGTCCAAAACATTATCAACCAGCCATTTCTGTGACTTAACATTATCAGGAGAACAATGGCATAACACCCTTGTGATTCAGATTTCTTTTTATAGCAAATGACTATGATTTCGAAAACAATATTTATACTTCTCTAAATAGTTAAATTAACAGTTTTAGATCTCTGATAAAAGGGAAAGACTGGTTCAAATAATATGAAACTACAAGGAAGCCTAACATCAATCATAACAATTTCTTATGCAAATGACCATAACGAAGGTATGTTCATGGATTTTACAGGAGACCACAACTAGTGCTAAGAAGTCACTAATAAGGGAATGGACCAAGCACCTTATGTTAATTAATAAATTGAAAAGATCAAGTTATACTGAACATCAAAACTTCTGCAGCATAAGTACGTAGATGGAGTGATGATGCACCTAATGAATTCCTGAGGTAAAAGATCTTGGAATCACGTTCAAACAGCTTTTTCCATTCTTTTACCTGCTATGTAACAAATCACACTAATGGGGCACCAATTCTAAAATGTTTTACAAGCACCCTGAAATTACTTCTCAAGAATTAAAAGTTTTTCTCAATTAAATGGAAAAGTTTTGCAAGAATGTCAGCAGATAATTCAAAGCAAAGGAGTTGCAAAATAAATTAGTTTAGAAATCATAAGGGTTAGGTACCTAAAAGTTAATGTCTATTGGATTTCTTAAATACCCACTTAATCATGTTAATCACATAATCCACAAATCTCAAGATTTTATTAAGTGTGGGCTATTGTGGCAATTGCCATAGTTGGGGGCATAATAGTGGCAAAATGAGGCCAATGGTCCAGACCGTGGTCTGCAATTTAAAAATCCAGTACTTCTGACAATGATCTCAATAACCTGATTCTATATGGATTCATCACATCCTGACATGGGAACTTGCCCCACATTGCTGACAGACTTGCTGTCTTACGTTGACAATTAATTCTTTTTGAATACTACAAGTACCTTTTCTAATCCAGATACATGCGTCGGTGCATAACAAATAGAAACAATCAGGACTAAGCCAACATGACAGAAAATTTGCAACTCACATTAATGCCACCATCCAGCTCCAAAACTCTCTATGTTTAGGCTATTATGATGTCAGTGAAAGATCATAACATATGACACAAAGCACAAGTCCAGACTCCAACAGCAAACAATAATTTGGCATATGAGGAAGTGAAACTACATATTCAAACTCTTTGAAATTGTCAATAAATCAACGTTAAATAATTCCATAAATTTCAAACTACAGCAATCACACCTTATACAAATATTATGTTTACAGGAAAGAAAGTTCCAGATAATGCACATAATAGCCAAAAAAATTTTGGAGTGAACTCGAACCCTAATCATTCACCTGTTTTCAGATGCTTTACTGATAAACATGGTTTCGCGAAGAACTAATTTCAATAGAACAAGAATTTAAACAAAAATAATTGCAATCATAAATCCTAATAAAAGGTATAAGCTGAATGGGGCAGCATCAGAATGCAGCCTTGTCAAGGCAGTGACACCAAGAAGGTTATTTGACCATCTGTTCTAAGGTTTTGAAGTTGGGAGTAAAACACTCAAATTTTCTCAGGGTCTGAAAGCACAAAGTAATTAAAAGAGGAAGGCGACAGAAAAGTTTAAGAGAGAGACATAGAGAGAAGAAAAAATAAACATATAAGTGCATCCAGAGCCAAAGAAAGCAGTTTGTGAAATCATAGACAAAATATCTGTTAAGATAGATGGTGAACAATATTTCTGTTAGAAAAGTGAAACTTTGTAAACTGCCTAATTGGAAGTTTGGGCAATATTGAAAAATCCAGAAGTTAGAAAGACAGTATATAGAAGTTTAAGACAAATGCACACACATACCGGGGAACGGAGATGATCCAGCAATAACTTTGGGCCCATATAATAGGTTATTACAAGTAATTTATGGGCATGTGATAAAGCCAATGCTTCCTCATTTCCAAGCATCACTTTTGGAAGCTTCTCAATTAGCCTTAAAATACAAAGGGGAAAGTGTCATAACATAAAAGTAAACACAAAAGGAGCATGCGTGTCAGGAAATGGAACAATCCACCGTACCTGTTAAATATCTCGGCAACAACAGAATGCATGTCCCTGCTGGCACATGACAATAACCATTCAAGAAATTCCTGAGCAGCTGCGGAAACCTCTTCAGAGTGATCAACAACCAGGACGCATATGCATTCCTTCATAATTACAATTGAAAATTTATTCAACTCAATAAGAAGGTGTATAATGTTATTTGACAAAAAGAAGAGTATTTCCTCTTAATATGAAAATCCAACTAGCTCTAAATGGGTTAGATTTTCAGCATTAGCGAAGCATGTGAACACTTTGTATTCAATGTTTAAGAAATCTATTCTGCTTAATTCTGAAAGATTAAAAAATAAAATGAAGCATTTTTTGCTCCATACAAGCCCCAGATCCTGAAATGATAACATTTAAAAATGCTGACAGTACAATTATTATATGAATTATTGTAGGATTTTTATGTAATTGTTTTTGTGTATGTGATTATGGTTAACTGTTCCCTCAACATGATACCAGAGCAATAACTTTAATTCTAATTACCAATAAAATATTCATATATACATACACACATGTAAATATACATAAAAAAGTTACATAAATTTCTGTCCAATAACTCTATAAATAATCACACAGTCAATACTCCATGTCAAGGTAGAGCATAGATATTGCCATTACCTGACTTTGTAGAAGGATATGAAGCCATTAGTCACCACAATAACTTAGTAAAAAGATCTGCTAACTGATTTGTAGAAACTCTAAAGCTTGTAATCAACCAGTAACTTTTGGACATTGAGGTAGCACGATCCAAGAAGCAAATTTACCTCTCAGGTATACGGTTTAGATATGCTACAAGAGACTGAATTGCTAGGGTCTAAGCCTATGGATACTCCTATAGATCCCAATGTAACCAATCAGGGGAGCCATATTCTGATCCAGCTAGCTACCACAGGTTAGTTGGAAAGTTGCTGTATCTCATTGTCAGCGGACCTGCCTTCCCAGTTAGTATGGTGAGTCAATTATGTCCTCACCATGTGTTGAGTATCAAGAGGCAGCATTTCACAAGGTATGATATGTTAAAGGGCTTGGACTCCCAACAGATTGACATTTTGGGATATGCACATGTATATATGCAGGCTCACAGTTTGATTTAGGTTATTTTGTGGAAGAAACTTACATCCATGGGAAAGTAAGAAGCAGAACATGGTAGCTCGTTCTAGTGCAAAAGTTGAGTATAGAGCTATACAAAGTCAAACTTGTGAGCCATTATAGCTGTGTCATCTATTAGAGGGGATTGGGATTCATTCTCCTAGACCTGCTCCACTAAGGATTAACACTACATATATCTGCAAATCTAGTCTATCACCAGAGGACAAAACATATAGAGATGAAACTATCATTTCATCAGGTGCTTATGGAGTTTATAGCTTCTATAAATCACCCAACAGATCTTTTAACTGAGTGGTTGCAGGGACCAAGAATTTCATATCTGTGCACTAAGCTGGGAATTGACAATATGTATGGTCTAGCTTGAGGGGGAGTGCTGACAATATTATTGTTACAGAGTTATTACAGGAATATTTATGTACTTATTGTCTTGTATAGTCACATGTATATACATGAATAATACATGGATGATCAGCTTGAAGGGGTGTGTTAACAGTATTATTGTGATGGAGTTATTACCTTGTTATTTATGTAGAGATATGTATGTAATTTACTTTCTTGGGGTTAACCTAATACACCTGATTTTTTACTTAACAAAAACATTCAAAGTTTCTCATACCAAGCATGTGAAAAGATCCGCTCCTACTTTGTAGAACATCAATTAGCCATGCAGACACTAATATGATATAAACAAAGAGCTAAAAATGTAAGAAATAAACATATATGCCTTTCTCATGGGTAAAATAGCCATTCCAGGGTGTTAATGCAGTTCTCTAACTAGTTTAACATTTATGGACATTGTTGAGGATCATAGAGATTTAATATTTGATATTATTATTGTATAGGAATATTATTATCATATATCCTATACAGAAACATCCCTAATACAATTGAAACATTTGGTGTACTCTACTTAGAAATATTTGTATTAACCTCTATTGTAGAAGATTTTGAAAGAGATTAATCAAAGGCAAGGATGCATCAAAATACAAGCTTATAACTTGTGGGAGAAATATATATAAGAGTAAGAACAAAAAGAAAGAAAAGAAAACTAAGAAGAGAAAGAATTTGAAATGAGATTGAAGGTAACCATACTGAAAGAGAAGCCAAACTACATTTGAATAGAGACCAACTAACACCATCATAATAAGGACCTCTGGAATCACTTCTCGTAAAATGATAATGGCTGCATATCTTTTCCTTAGATCCTTTTTTCTTGTGTAGTGGAAACGCCTTACGATTTGAAGTTTTAAGCTAAGGGATGAAAAGTTTTTGGTAAAAGCAGGATTTGGGACCCTCAAAATTTGTATGCAATATGAGCCTACAAGAGTTCAATCAGTAGCTAAAAGCCTTAATCCATTCAATGTTGCAAGAAATTGACAATAGAGGAACAACAAACATGAATTTCTGCAAGGTTTGAAATCTTGCCATAACCTGCACTCCGTGCATTCTGGATGCTAGTTTTAACAATGCATGAATAACTAATTCGAATAAAAAAAAGATATGAACAAGATCCCAGATGAACAAAACAAGCTAACCAAGTTTAAAGACCAAAGAGAAAAAATAATGTTTCCAAACAAAGGAAAACATTAAAAAAAGAAAGAAAATCTTGATTTTACTCCATTGAACCTAGTTAAACCGTGAAGAACATTTCCATGCTCAAAAGTTACAGGTCAATTCTTTGTCTCACCTGCTAAGTTGAGCTTCATTAGAAAATCTCCAGTCAGACTAATTTTAGGCTATTCAAGATATGTCACTGGCAGAATAACAGTTTTAAAGACACATAAAATTAGACTTGACCAAATATCAATGTTGTCCCACACCAAATGCTTTTAAAATTCCACATGCCCTCACATTGATTAGCAATAGAGTGAACCAAAAAGTAGTCTACAAATGTTAACTATTGACAGATTAATTGCATGGAAGAATTCACTGCTATTTTATGCCATTCTAACTTGGAGCTTACCAGAAGCATCAACCTGCTATCCTTTAAAGTGTAATTGCACGTTGATAACAGTCCTCTTATGGCAGCCATAAGTGCATGTCTAACCTTTTCTGATGGATTGACACAAATCTGTCAGACACATGAAAATTTTTATTGCTAATGTCACTTGGATATATGTAAAATTAACTTCCGTGAGTGTGCAATACTGTTGATAACAACCAAAAGTGAAACACCAAGTGAAATTAAAAACATACATGTGGAAATGTTGCTGTCAACAATTTATCCACATGCATCGAGGTTTTCTGAATCCAATCTTTAGTACGATCCACATGCAAGGATTTACTTTTGTCGAAAAATTCAGTGTTGGAAACCAATTTCATCCCAGATCCCATGAGAGCCAAGCTATGTGATTCACCATTTGACTCTTCAGTTCTTTGACCTTGAGTGCTAGTGGGTAATCGGCGCAATTCATTGAGAAATGAATTTCCAGATTCATTGTTGCTCAAGTTGAAGTCAGATCTAACCATTTTCGACTTATCAAGACAAGAAAAATTAGCATCATCTTCCAGGACTATCATAAGGTACTCAGCTAAGCCCCTGATTGCTTGGTCAAGAGCCACAACACTTCCAGCTGCTCCAGTTATCATTTGTTTTGAAACATACAAGACTTTAGCAAATTGACTAACAACACCAGGTAAAAAGAATGCCAATGCATCTGCGGTACCGACCTTCAGAAAAGAGAAAATTCCAGTGAGACAGTCATCCAATTTCTTTAGAATAATCTAATTGCTAGAAAAAAATTGAAAGTAGGAATGTTAAACAAATTAAATGCACTCAATTATTCATATTAAGGGATAAATTCACATCTCCTTCATCAAGAAATCAATAAATTTACCAGTCAATACAAACTTAATTTGTATTGAAACATTTTCAACCAAGAACTTAGGTAGCACCAAGTTCCAAGGAGTCAAGAATTGCATTTTGTTAATTAGGTCATCAATTAGCTCCAAAAGTTCTGTAAGTGTTAAAGTCTATTCAACAGGAAATCATGCATAACCATTATATATAACCATTGTACAAAATAACAACGCTGTGCTTGGGAGTCACAATTGGTAATAAGCTTCTTGCTACCTGTCATACAAAATTGAAACCTCAATTTAAATAAAGTTCCAAGGAATTTATTGCTACTATCCTTTTTTTCCCCCCTTCAAAATTTCAATTCTTACGCTAGATGCAAAGACTTACAACCCCAAACAACTCAAATGTGTTTTTAAAGGATTTAATAATTAAATATTCTCCATGAATACTGCATCCTCCAATTTCTGTACTAGGATATAATTCAAGATCCAAACATGGTCAATACAGACCCTAATTGAGTTTCTTCAGTTCTAATGCAATTCAAATATTAATCAAAAGGTTACATAATGGGCCACTCACCATCAAAGAAAGCAAGTTTTTAAGAGAATTTACATCAAACGAACAATCATCATGATATCAATAACTTTAAACGTAAGTTCTAGGATTTGTTGCATATGATTACCTTAGCAACAAGTACACGCAGGGTCACAAAGGCATCACAACGAATTTTCGCATTGCCTTGATGTCCTCGTGCAGCCTCCATATCTGCAGCCTTTGTGGAAAATCTATTATTGTCCATATATTATTATTTTCTTTTTCAATCAAGGGGTAAGGAAAGGAGAAGATAGGATGGGATCAAAATACAGAATGAAGCATGCATAATAAACCCATCATATGGATCCAAAGGGCAGAATGAGAAGGTATATCATAATGTACCTTGAGAAGAAGTGACAGCCAATGTCCAACAGTAGCTGAAGCCATTTCTGACTGGAAAAATGCAAGTAAACATTCTTCTCGTAAAGAGTCATACTTTGAAGCCTTGAATTGCAATAATTGTGTATCGTTCTTTCCTAGGAGAGCAGGTAAACCAACAACTTGTCTGCATGAACATGCATCTTTAGAGCATGGAAGTATACTCATAAGCAAAGCCCTAAAACACTTGATGACCCCTCCACGAAACTCTTCTGAAGCCTCAGATGGAGAAAGTAATGCCGCGTAAGTCAGCTTCTTTATCAGTACAGCCATCTGAATACATCATTATTTTTTAGGTTAAAAGACGTTCAGCTTACAGGTACAGGCATAGGTAGCTAAAAATTTCACACAGATGCGAAAAGTTGCAAAGTATCTGTACATCAAAACAGAGTGGAAAATGTGTTATTTCCTAGAAATCAACATTGTTATTTTGTTTTCATAAAAAGTCTTCATGAGCCACTTGCAAATATTTATCACAGTCAAGGCAGGTACATATATTCCTGGCAGTTCTACATTTTTTGCGGAGCTCAAATGTACACACATACACACGCAAAAACTTGCACATAGAAATATATACTATTGAAGCTTAGATTCAAGATACATCATCTAATTACAGTTTCATTCAAAGGATACAAATAGATGGCTGCAATAAAGAAAACAGAGGATATAAAATAAATAGAGCACCTGATTAATAGACATCAACTGACACTTGATTAAGAGCTCTTCCAAACACTGCAGGATTCCTTCTGCCACTTGGTCGCTCACTTTTTGAGTCATTTTGGGGGCGGTATCTCTGGCATCCTTCTTCTCAGGATTAACCTTCTCTTGTGATCTGCAGTCAGTGGCTGCATCTAAAATAAGCAGCAACGGAAACAAGGTGTAGCTGAAGCAAGCAAGCAAAAGGATTAAACAATAACCAATAAATTCAGCAGGAAAACATTTGTTAGAACCAGACAACACAGAATGTTACAATGAGACGAACTTACATGGAAGTTACTATATTTGTTTAACCTACTTCAAATATCAAACTACCCAATTTACGACTTGAAAAAAAAATTTGCTCCTTTTCTCAATTTATAATAAAATTCCTTCTAAAGAAACATTGGTTTAGTAGCTCAGAACCCAGGAACCTGCTCAGTAATATGCACAAAGGGAATTGAAAAGCAAAAAAAAAAAAAAAAAAAACCAGATGAATCGACGTACTCAAAGAAGGGTTGCAAAGCATCAGAGGAAGAGCAGCGAAGGAATTGAAGGAGGAGAGGGATAGCAGGAGAGTGATTTTTACGGTTTTGGAGAAGTTGCAGAAGCTCCAAACAGTAGGTTTTAAGCTGTGAGAATACATTACTCTTATGTCCTTCTTGCTCGGCTTCTTCCCCGAAACTGCAATTTAGTTGTCCAAAATCTTCCATTCTCTTATGTCTGACACAAAACTGAAGGCTCTGAGATTTGAAAAGAAAGTAATTTCTGTGCACAAACTTGATTCAGACCGAGAACGTAATATGGAAATTAAAATCGTCAATTCATCTGTGATAACGGTAACTAACAAGGTCAGGTTAAAGCCAAACGCAGAGTCTTTTGCTTTATTGCATCCCTTCTCCGTAAATTTAAGGATGGCCGGACCTTGCTTCAACGAGGTCTGCGCCAGGGTTCCTGATGAGTCCAGAAAGATCAGCTTGGCTCGATTTTCTTTTTTTTTTTTTAAATTAAAACGATATCAATTTTTTAAATTTAAAAATTTTAACCCATTAATTTCAGATTAGGTTGAGCCGCACTGATCCAAACCTATTTGTCAAGTTTTCATAAATTAGATTCAAAAGATCCTATTTTAGGCCCATCTTAGGATTTTATCACTAGCTTTTAACTGCAATATACCAACGCAAGCATTAACAAACAATATCCAAAATAGGAATCTGATACAACTCTAAAGCTTAAGAAACTACAAAACAAAAGCCACGGCCCTGGGAGAGGATCTACTATGCACACCAAATTTTGGTAATGGAAGAGCTCAGAAGTGATTGAATACCGTAAACTTAGATAGTTTGTCTAGTCAATTTAATGGTATTCAAGGTTACGTAAAGTCTATACTAACGTGTGATTTACTTCAATTAGGGTTTTGGATGATTTGTGAATTGAGATATTACAAATTTCATAATCCAATTAGGGTTTATAAATTAAGGATTAATCGTTATAACTCGAGAGAGAGTAATCAGCCGTAGGATCATCTAGAACCGACACATAAATATGTTGTTGCTTCCCTTGAAATATAAACTATTCTTTTCTCTCTAAAGAGAATAAAAACCTAAATTTACGATCAATTTGAGAACAAAGAGGTCCCATTAATGAATCTAGTGAATATGCTCTACCTAGTTTAGAAATTAGACTAGGAGGAGGTAGGATTATCAATCTTGCAAAGAGGGAGCGTATGAGCCAAAATGTTTTGGAGTATTAACAAAAGTATAGTAGATTAATAATGGAGGAAATAATGATGGCTGTAGATTGAGTATTAGAGGAAACAAAGAGGTTACTCTTGGATCTATTAATTGAGAGACTTGACACCAAGCTAAAAGTATCTAGACAACTTATTAATGTTTTTATAGAAGTTGTATTTGCGTCACAAAGGAGAAAATTTTTCTTTTATAAAACAAATATTATAGAGTCTCAATGCAATATATATGTAATGGAATCTAAATATAGCTCCATGGTTTATTGATGCTTGTTGAACACACTAGAAAATAAAACTTAACTATGCACACTAAAGTTTATAATAGCGGTGAGTAAGGATCGTATTCGCAAGGATTGTATGTGTAGCTTTTATAATGAAAAGAATCGGTGTTTAGGATACGGGTGGTTTTGGTTGGAATTGATAAACTAAATAACATAAATTTAAACTATTGAAAGTAATTTGAATCACACAGTGGGAAAATGATAAGATTGATGAATGAGATAGAATTTGGTTCTCGGTTCAATCTCGGCTTACACAAAAATAAGCATTCTTATACCTTTCTTAGGAACTATTAATCCTCAGTTAACAATAAGCTCTGTTAACCCCAGTTTTTCCTTAGGTTGTATTTAATCAAAATAAGTTCTTTAATTAAACCTAGCTATCAAATAACCTAGAAAATAGATTAATCTAGTAAATAATCACACAAGCTTGGGTCATTTAACCTAAGTTATGTTATCCTTAATGATTCACCACCATTAGTTTACCATAAATGAATTAAAAATACAATTATTACATATTGTATTCTAGATTTTACAATGAATTCATACACAAATGATATATTGAAAGAGTTTAAATCATTCTTACATTAATAACCAAACACAATAAGCAAAGAATAACATAAATCATTTCTAGAGAGAGAATCAACAATACAAGATGAAGGGATGCTCAAATGTGATCTTCGACCTCAATTTTTCCTTAGAACCGGAAGGAAGAAGGCTAACTCTCGTTGGATCTCAAAAAGGTATTTTTTTTGCCCACTTTTATGCTACTAAAATGATTCATACCTTCTTTGGCCCCTGAATGCCTATTTGCAGCAAAAATTAGGGTTCTGGGCAATACACAATTGGATAAACGACTGTGTATCCAACTGTATATATCAAAAATTTCCCAGTTCGTGAATATACATGGCCTAGGTGAGATACAAGGCTTGATACATAGTAGTGTATCTCGCCTACATAGCTGTGTATGTATTTACACAATCATGTAGGTTGCAGGTTATGCTAAAACTACATTTTACGCTCCTATATGCTTCCAGTGAGTTACACGATCTCATGCACGACCATGTAAGTTGCAATAACTTTATTTCTTTCATTTTTCTTGTCTCATCTTCACCCTAATTCATCTCTTTCTTATTTCACAAAGTCAAATAAAGTTGAACATTAAGAAGATGGCTCCAAGGATGTGCTTTTAGCTCATTTTAGTTCTTATGCTTCCAACTTGTACCTATAACTAAATATGAAAAAAAATGAGTATCCTAAGCACTTTATAACATTAATTACTAAGTATTAGGAAGTAAATATATAATCAATCAAGCACTCATCAAGTTCCCCCACACTTAGATTTTGACCGTCCTCGGGTAAAACAACAAATCAAAATCATAAACCAACACACTCCCCCTTTTTCCATATTTCCTAAGAATAGATAGTCGTGAGAAAACAGGAATAACTTCTAAAACCATAACAATAACTTAACATTAAAATACTTTTACTCATAATCAATCAACAACATTCCTTCAAAAACTGAGCAATATAGGGGTAGACTTTGACAAAATGTGCTTAAATAAGATAGATCTATGGGTACACTTAAATACCATTCATGATCAAGACATTCCACGACTTGGCATATCATTTCAATTCTCCACCACTAAGAGTCACATGCATAATCATGAATCACAGGACTTTTTAAGGTTGTAATGTGGGCAAAGGTTAAGGTGAGAGTTATTTGGATGGTATAGTACAAAAGCCATCAAAGTTAATGAAGCATGAAAAACACTCAATAGAGTATCAAGTGTAAAACTTAACATTCACTCAAACTGGGTACCATCAGCTATGACGAATACAAAATTCTGTTTCACAAGCTAGATTCAAGCCTTCACACATATATTATATGACGTATAAGGAATTAGATGGAATCACTCACAGAAATTAATGGTAAACAATTCATTATAACCATAAGAAGTGATCCTTCAAAGTAACATCTCCCTCATTTACATCATACTTAAATCACCCCATTCCATATAACATTAGGAGAAAAAACTAACATGGATTACTTTGAAAAAAATGAATTTCCTCCTAGATAAATTTATTTAAATACTATTATTCTTTTCCTTTTCCTTTTTTGCATACACAAAAATTGAAAGAGCTACATCAACAATGGAATTCATTAATAGGAGATGAAATCGTATTCTAGCAATTATAACTAAGTCGCATATATGCACACCTCCACACTTGTACTTTTGTGCATCTACAAATATCAACAATCACAAATATTCCACTAGTTTTAAGACTTGGGTGAGACATTTGGTTAGGTTAAAGGCTTATAATATGGTTAACACAAAAAGAAAAGCCTAATAAAGCTTAAGGGGGCTAAACAAAAGGAAAATTCATATTAATGGGTGGGTTATTTGGCTAATGTAACTTGTAAAACAAAGAATGCCTATATCATTTTCATGTTAATGCATATGATCAAAATGTGGCATTGAATAGAAAATCAACGCAAATTCAAGTTGTACATATCAAGAAGGTCACATATGATCAAAAGACAATGAGATTGATATGGATGTGTCAGTTTAAAAAGGCTCAAAATCTTACTGGCTTATATCTACCTATTAGTCACTACTCTTCTAAAGGTAATATACATTAACCAATCATAAGGGTAAAATTGCATGCCCAAGTTGCCATGAATTTATCTAGTTAATTCTACTATCTAATTATTACTATATAGTCCTAAAAGTAGTAGAAAAAGAGAAAATGTTTGCTTGTTTGTTTGATTTTTGTTCTAAAAACACCTAAGAAAAACACATAAGAAATAAACAAGGTTAAAAACGCACAATATAACTAAGAGCCCCACCCCCACACTTGAAACTTACATTGACCCCAATGTAACATCAAATGTAAGAAATAGAGCATTAAAAAAATAATAAATGTGAAAATGTAAGTGAAAAGGATCAAACTTTCGTTAGGTTGCCTCCCAAGCAACGTCTTTGTTTAATATTGTTGGCTCGATTTTATGTTCTACTCTTCAAGTGATACCATTTGCATCTTCAAGCATCATTACTTCCACATTCTCCAGTTGGAAGCCTTCATAGTATGGCTTCAAGTAATGACCATTCACTTTAAATGTCTTTTCTATTTTCAAACTCCATATCTCCACTGCACCAAATAGAAAGACATGAGATACCACAAAAGACCAATCCAATAGGAACGCAACTTACCTGGGAATAATTCAAGTCTAGATAGAGGAGCACTTTTTGACCCACAACAAAACTTTTCATCGAGATCATCTTATCAGGGAAAGCTTTGATCTTTTCCTTATATATCATTGCATTTCGATAAGAGTCATTCCTTATCTCTCCCATAATGACAACTTTCAATGCACTCCTGCATCATCAAAATTTATATTACAACATTTTATAACTCAATACACTTTATATTGTAGCTCTACAAGCATGTGACACGGCTTACCAAACACCTGTTTATATGGTGACATATTGATTGGCATCTTATAAGTCGTCTTATAAGCCTACAATGCATCTTCTTGCCTCAAGCTCTAATCCTTTCTATTGGGCTAGACTATTTTCTCCAGGATCAACTTGATTTCTCTACTTGATACCTCAATTTAGCCATTAGTCTAGGGATGGTAAGATGTTGGGCCCCGAACTTTTCTCAGAAGCTAGAACTGTTAAATGAGAAATTATTGGAAATTATGCATGTGTAAAGAAAAGGAGAATTATTGAATTTGAAAAGAAGTAGAAAAGATGGTTTACATACAAGATGGATTATATGTGAAATGTTGGCAGTTAAAAGCTGGAAATTGTAACTGAAATATGTTCATTGAGTATGCTTTGGTATTTTAGCCATAACTTTCGTTCTAGTTATCCTAATGAGATGATTTTTGATTTGGGTTAAACTAGGGATATAAGGCTACAAATTGTATGATGAAATCGAGTTTTGATTCAGTCTCTAAGAGTATCAATTTTCGGATGGAAGTCAAGCACAAGATAATGTTTTAGTATAAGAACTGTCCGAAATGTTTGGTGTATAACATTCAGATTTTTGAACCAAATTGAATGATTTTGATGTCGTTAGAAAATTAAGACAATGGGAAACATTTTTGGTGAAGGACGTGCTATCGAATTCCTTCAAGTTTATGATTAGAAAAGGCGTTGATTTTTGGAAGGAGTTAAGCATGATTTAAATGAATTTTGAGGTCGTAATAGAGTATTTTTGTGGAATTAATTAGCATGTTAATGGGAGTTAATTAGCATGTTAATTTGAGTAAGATCATATGACATGGATTGAATTGAATTAAGGTGGTAACTTATGCATGAGGGCAAAATGGGAAGACCACTTAAGCCTTTAAGTTACAAGGCTTACATGTAAGGGCAAATGGGTCTTTATGCATTCATTAATGGCAAACTTGTAATTAAAAGGTGGTTTGGCTTTTTAAGAAGGGGGAGAACGAAATTAGAGGAGGAAAAAGAGAGAAAGAAACGAAAATTAGAGAGAAAGATGAGGAGAGTGTCGGTTTTGGAGAGAGGATGAAGAAAGTTAGGGTTTTCTTCATATCTTGGATTTCAAGAAGGATTTTGATGTTTCTTCATGAAGGAAAAAGGTGGAGGAGCATGAGAGCTTCCATATGAGCCAAGCAACTTCTCATTTGGTGAAGATCCAAGGTAAGTGGGATTTTAAATCTTTGGATTTTTAGAGAGCTTTTGGTTCTTATGGCTTA
>JAOTBA010000002.1:18078348-18090657 GCA_025629845.1 Erythroxylum squamatum | reverse complement strand
CATGACCTAGGTTAAATGACGCATCGTATGTGGTTGTTGCCTTGATTAATCGGTTTTCCTAATTCGTAATGCTACTGTCTAATTAAATCTAGAGATCGTATCCTAGGTTATTTGATGATTAGGTTTAATTAACGATCGTATCTTGATTAAACAAAACTTAAGGGAAAACTCGGGTTAATTATTAACCCACGATTAATAGTTGCCAGGAGAGGTTAAAGAACAACAAATTAATAAAATATGCTTAGTCAGGGTGTAGGCCGTGATTGAACTAAAGAACCGGGTCCCGAATTCCCCACTTTTATCTTTTTTTACATGTTTTCTTTAATTTGTTTTTATTAGTCAGTTTCATTTTATTTTCTTATTCCAAAATCCAACCTCCCCCCCTTCCGGTTAAACCTAAACACCATCATTTCATAAACTTTACACACACTCTATGTGGGATCGACCTAGACTCACCACTGCTATAGTAGTAAGTCTAGTTATTTTATTTTAACTAGCGTAACGACATGCGGTCAATTACCGATCTGATTAGTTACAGGTTCTATTGAATTTCCTAACTCTCATTAATCCAATTTAATCGTTTTTTATTCGGTTCGCCCTCTCAGTTTATTACCAAATTATGTAAGAAACGTAACAAATCACAATACCCAATTCAAATAACACAAAATCAACTCAGATAATATTAAATCAAAATAAAATCCCGAAGGAGAGTTTAGAAGAACATCAATATTCCAAATCTTATCATCATACTATCCATCTCAATTTTATACATAAATAAAATTGAAACGAAAAGGAAATACGACTTGGAATAGATGATGGAAGGCAGCGACGTTTGAAAACCTCCTGATCCAGGAAGCACGTTGAGTCAGCTTCGTTTTCCTCTTCCTTCTTCTTCTCTCTCTCTCTCGGTATTCTCTCTTTACGGTTTCAAGTGTGGCTGCACGAAAAAGCTCCCTTTTCTCTTCACTTATTGTTCTTTAAATAGTCTTTTATGTTTTGGGTAACCCTAGGTATTTTTCGGGGTCCAAAAGGTCTAAAAAACCCTATAAACATAAAGTTCGTAAGCGTTTGAGTGTATTCCCGATGCAGGCCACGATCGTGGCTCACATCTGAGCCTTCTGTCATGATCGTGGCTCACATCTGAGCCTTCTGTAATGATCGTGACATGTAAACCACGATCGTAGGCCATTCTTGGAGCTTCTGTCACGATCATCGCTTGCTTGGCCTGCCTTCCACAATTGTGGGCCTGTGTTATGGCCCGAGTTCCCTCCGCAATTCTTCCGTTCTTCGATATTAACCCTGAAACACTAGCAAACATATCAAGGTATCTCAAAAATATAATATTTAAGCTCAAAAACTTGCACTAACATATAAAACACAAATAATTAACAAACTAACATAATTCTAACCTAAACACGTACTAAATGATCGAATTGACAGCTAAATACATATCAAACTATGTCTTAAAATACAATGCAATTTACACTTATCAACAAATGCTACAAATAAAAGTGTTTAGGCTAATTAAAAGACATAAGAATCCAAAGAAAAGGTCCAAAAGGCCTATAAAAGGAGAAGAACATCTCTATGAAGGGTCATCTACCGTATCCTAGTTTGTCAAGTCCTGGATAAGTTCTAACACGACGATTTCATTCCTGAACACTTCTCCTCGATTCTTCTTCGATCTTTCTCTTCTTCTCTTACAGTCCTTTAAGTATAATTTTTCACTTCTTCTCAGTAAGACGTCAGAATATTTTCTTTTAATATATCCAAACTACCTAATCCTTGTCTCCCTAATTTTACCATTAATATTGGTCAACCCCAACTTGTCTTTTACGCACTTCATTCTTGACCTTATATCTTCCTGTAAAGTTGCACATCTAAGAAGGTTCCTCTTCTCTGCCACCACTAAATTCTGATTATACACATGTTTGATGGGTTAACACTTTATCTTATAGAGCATAACCGAACCTAATTGCTAAACAATTAGATTTACCTTTTAGCTTGAGTTGTATATCATTATGAATTGATATTCAAGTATGCCCCACTTTATCACATACTCAATTAATAATAAAGTAAATTACTAATTTGCTCTTCATATGACCATTAACTTATATTTAATTAAGAAATTTGAAAAAAAAAATAAAGGAAGACTCAAATAGAAAAAATAAATTAGAATGATTAAATATAAAAGTTTGTATAAGAAGACTGAAAAGTTTTAATCTCATGCGTGTAATCTCAATTTGATTTATAGATAAAAATCTAAATACATTATCATTTTAACTTCTGAAGGAATAAAAGATAATTTATCAAAATAAAAGATAAAAAGATAATTTATCAAAATAAAAGATAAAAAGATAATTTATCAAAATAGAAGATAATTATCTTTCATCATGAATTTCTTTATTTATCACATTTTATTATTTTATTTTGATTTTTATATTATGAGTTCTTAAGTGTAGAGTGAAAACTCAAATAATCTAATAATCACTTTTCATCTTTTATTTAAACTTTTCTCTAGATACATGCATCTTGTGTGCTAGCAAAAATTAGAGAAGAATTATTAGTGAAATTAGCTAATAAATAAAATTGATTGATTTTTAAATTGTATTATATATATATATATGTATATATATATATATATCTAAAGGAATTCAAATGAAATATATAATTAAAAAGCAAGCTTAATTTAAGACAACAAATACATATTTTTTGAAGTATTTAATTGGCAAAACAACTCTTCCGTAATTGTGTGAACCTGAAAATTTATATAATTTGTAATAAATTTAAGTTCTTCCATTAGCATAAAATTTCCTACAGTATAAATTAGTCAAACCTGTTGTTTTGCAATTATTGGATGCTTGAGGCGCGCATCCTTCCGGGCCCTCATCTGTTGCCGTCATTAATAATGTAGGTAAAATTGACAATGACGTGAAACATAATATATTTGGGATCTTATTTCCTGTGTATGAAGTTATGAACAACGATTCTGATTCTTTTTTTGAAAAATTGAAAGAAAGGAGTGGAATTACATGATCTGTTTACAAGGAATAGGACAATTGCTCATCGTCATATCTATCGAGAAAATAACATTTGTGCTGACTGGCTCGCCTCTTAAGCTATTCTTTCTTACGTTGGGGTTACCTTTTTTACTACTGCGCCTCTCAAGTGCCAACACATCTTTTTGAGAATAGGTCGAGGCGCCGCGCTTCAGACTAATTTTGTTATCGGTAGTGTTTTGTATTTCCCTTTAATCAGAAAAAAAATAAAAGAAAGGAGTGGGATTACAAAATTGGTGTCCGGCCCGCGTGAACATGCATCTGGACTGGAGAGTTAAGAAATACCAACTCTTACTAACCCAATTAAATCCATGAAAACGCACCGTTTTTCAGCCGATTCTGAAGTTGTGGAAACGAAGATCGTGCATGCATTACGAAGTTATGTGGTTTATGACCATGATCCCGAAAACCCATGAAGAATCAGTCAAAATATTCTTCTAACAATGCATGAACCTGCATATATTTTGTTCGTCACTAAGAATTTTATATAAGCCATGATGTTACATATGTTCTGCCATCTATTTAAACATATAATAGGTAAAAAATTCTTGATCAGCATCCATGTGTTCACCATATAAAACCGTCTTTAACTTTACTTTCAAAAACAAGTCCATTTGATAGGTGATGCCTTCACTGTATTGTTTGATCTTAACGCTGTTTAAGAATGAATCATATTATAAAAGAGGTGTATGTCTTTATTTTTAACAAATGTTAAAATGAGGAAAGTTGAATCGGTAAGTGCAAACTAGTTTAAATAAGTTCGGATTAATTGAGTTAGGGCTCTAAGCATGATTATCTTTTAATCAAGAAGAAGTGTATGACTCACCACATGTTAGTCCCAAGAGACGACTAAAAAATAAAAGACAATCATGCTTAGAACCCCAACTCAATTAATCAAATTCAACAAGTGTTGAATGACTTAATCAAGTGGTGAGCCATACACTTCTTCTTGACCATCATATTCATAGGACAAATAATTAGCTTTGTTGAATGACTTAATCAAATTCAACTGTCCCTCACAGAAGAGACAGGCTCAAGTTCCCTCAATTTAAGTTAACATGTACTTCGTTTAGAAATTCTGCTATTCTTTTTCCTGACTTACTGACTACAGGTGTTCTTAGATATACCACAAAATATCTAATTAATCCATTCCGTTCTAATGGATGAAGGAACGCGCGGGTCCTTTTATTCCCAAGCCCTGAAAAATAAGCAAGCAGCAATCAAATAAATAAGAGCAAGAAATTAACAAATGCATCCTAGGCCTTGAAGAACAAGTACGTGATGCGTTAATTTCTTGAATTAAGAACACCTTCTTTCAAAGCTGAAGTGACAAGTCCCACTTGAAGATATACTATATTCTGTAATATGAATAAGAGGGGCAGAGGTACTAGTAAAATACAATCTGGAAGATAAAAGCTAAATAAATATACAAGCGGAGATTTCAAGCAAGGGTAGGGTTTTCAGGGCTCTTGTTTAAGAATCATGGAGGGGATTATATCTTGCAGAAGTCCATAGTCAGGAATTTGACACTGGTTGACATACGGTGGATAAGCATAGCCTGAACCAATAACTAGGTTGCTCATGGGAGGCATTTGATGAACCAAAAATCCTTGGCCACTTCCCAGGTGATTTGGTGTTGACATAGAATGCGAAAACATGGTTACAGCATTCCCTCTAAGTGTTGCTGGAATTGGATGGTTGTGTTGCCCCTCATATGTAGTTATCACGATTGAGGGCTCCTGGAATGACCTCTCTACTCGCTTCTTTACAGTGCATTTCTGTGTAGTGCACCTGTAATAGCTCCTGAAATTGCAAGATATGTCAAGTTCTTGGAAGCATAACTGTAATCCAAGAACATGTTTTTCTATTGTTCCGTGGTTTCCAAATTTCCATCTAAGCTGATATGTTATTGACTGTTTTGGCAACCAAGATGGACAAAAGAAAAACATCTACTGTTTAAATTAAGAGCGTGGGTATTTCTTATACTAAAGAAAACCTTATGAATTAAATTAGGTGTACCTTGGGTAAGGACTGTTTTTGACAGCTTTTTGTCCATATTTTCTCCATCTATATCCATCTTCTAGATGATCAACTTCACTTTTGGTCATGAAGGCAAATCTTGGCTCTCTTCGTCTGTTCTCTACCTTCTTATTCTTTCCCTTGTTCCTGCTGATTGCAAAGTCATTAACCACACATATATGCCTGTTGCACCATCATCGTCAAAGGGTGTGACAATAATACATCAAACTTACAGTTTCTTAGATGATTCTCCTCCATCCTCCGATTCTTTTGCTTCGTGTTCCTTTTTGTGCTTCTCTGAATCTGTTGTCCCACCAGCCTCGCTTGAAGATAAAGAGACTGAAGAATTCGACGTGACCGGAACATTAGTCTCACCGTTACCACCAACATCACCACCACCTAACTCCCCAACTTGAACAGCACTAGGTTTGCCTTCTACCTCAGACGAAGAAGGAAAGAAGGCAAAGGCTCTGGTAAGTGAATTGTAGTCCATTGATCCATGCAAGCACTCAGACAAGTTCATGTATGAAGAGGGATCAAAGCCTTGTTGAGTAGTACTGTAAGATAATGAAGACGCGGCAGCTGCAGAAGTTGGAGTGTATACGTCATCCCATTCCCCGTGGCAGTAAAAGCCCTTGTGTTCATTAGTCATTGAAGGTGAAAAGAAGTAGAAGAAGGAACAAGAAGATCAAGAGAAGTTTTTAATGTTCCTTGGTTACGTTTGCTCAACTTGTTTTGAGTTTATTTTTGTATATAAGGACTAAGGAGTTTGAAAGGAAGTTGCGCCAGTACTTTACGACTTTACGAAGAAGGTAGTTGACAAAAACAATGTCTAACTAGAATACCAAAATTGGTTTCTCACGTGGAGACATTTCGCCCTTCCACAACTTTATCCTAATTGTATCCGGACGATTGTTTTATACTTAACACTATATTTCTTCAATTATATTATTAAATAAAAATACAAATGGAAATTAAAAGAGCGTGGCAAAATACGAACCTTGGAAAGAGAGTGAGGCAAGTCAGACAGTAAATAGTTGGTCAAACATTCAAACTTTCAACGGTATTTTAAAAGCCGCAATACCAAGCGGACAGGTGTCTTCGCTGGTACCGGCTTTTGACCTTACCCGACATGATTAAATCTTAAACCGGCCCGGGGACGCTCGCCTCCCACTCCTCCGCCCGCTCTCCCCTGTCTCTGTCTTCCCTCCCTCTTGCTGATGCCCACCCTACGTCATTCACCAACTTTTAGTTTTAGTGTCAGATACTTGGGATTTGAATGAATAGAATGGAATACACAGCCGTGTTCTTGTTATTATCTATTCTCTTCAAATCAGCTGAAAGTAAAAGTTTTGGTTGAAACACAGTAATGTCTTTAACATTGCCTAATTATGTATTCGCGTAAGACTTCTTTTTAACTGTTTGATTCTTGAGATTAACAAGTAGTTAAAATTAGTTTTTGTTCGTTTTTCTTAATAAAGAGTAATACACCCAAGTATGTTCAGTGATTCATCTTAATAGAAGATGAATCAATTGGAAGGAAATATTAATATACCCGTGATCGTCGTGCTCGTTCATATGGCATATCAACATATTCCCATCTTCATGCACGTAAGTTCAAGCTACATTACATGATGGAAATGGAATACATTACTTGCCTCTTGTTAATGTTGCTTTTAGCATCCCAGGAACTACAATCTACAGTTGGAAATGAAGACTAACAATTTTATTTTTTTTGTTTATCCGTCAAAAAAATGTTTACTTAATTAATTGATTACTACATTATAAAATTATTAAATATAGTGATTTCTGGTGTAATTAATTTTTAAAATACAACTAAGCAATTTAATTTCAGAAAAAGAAATTTTTATTAAAATTTATGTCGATTTGTTGTGTTTATAATTTCACAAAACAAAAATACTTTAAAATGAGAAAATACATATGGTGCAGGATGTTGAAAAGAGACCAGAATTATGTGTACGTACGTAACCAATATCATTATCGCAAAATTAGAGAATTAAATTGTTCATCAAGTACAAGCACCATTACCTTTTGCATGCTCTTGCTGGTTATAGCCGAATATTGGTTAACTAGTTTTATTTAAGTTCTATTAAAAATTAAATAGTTAAATAATCTTGACCATTCATTTAGTTATACAATAAAATGTATTAGATTAAATTATAGAGGATATAAATTGATCCTTTTTCTACTCATTAGGATTTACTAATGTTTTAAAAACTGGATCAGACATTAAACTAGTTGAAGGAAAAATTTAAGGTTTAAAGAATGAACCGATATTAAACTACTGTAAACTGGTATATAAGAAATAAGAAGTAAAAATTATAAGAATAAGTTAAAATGTAATATAAAAATAAAATACTTTATTGAAATAAAAAATATACCAATACCTATTAGTATTAATTTGTAACAATATAAAAATAAAATACTTTATTGAAATAAAAAATACACCAATACCTATTAGTATTAATTTGTAACAAACTACTAATAAATCTAATAATTCAAAATAAAATTAAACCTAATATAAAACTTAGAATAATAATAAAATCAAAATTGGATTTTTAAAAGAGATTGTATCTCATCATCGTCAAGAGTTCTAAATTTTTCAACATTATCTAAAGACTCATGAACCACGCTTTCATCCAAAATGTCTGCATTAATATCTTCTACTGTATTCAAATAAATAATAAATTAATAATGTATTACTTGGAATTTGTAATACATTATACTTTTAATATTAAATATGATCAAAACAAGATATCAATTGACCATTAGTAGATGTTCTTTTTAGAAGAAAAAATTGTATTAATAAAAGATAAAAAAGATGTTACAAGACACTAAATATTTTAGGGTATACCCTTTTGCCTTCAACACAACAGAAAATAACTACCAACTAAGTAATAGTAAAATTGGAAACATTGGTATGGTATTCAAAGCGGTAAGGGTAAGCTATCAGATGGTGCGAGATTATATAAAATTATGAGCTCCCGGATCTCACTGATGATTTCGACTATTAGTATTCCCACAGTTTTGCTCTTGGCTTCCAATCGTTTCGAATTCCTTTCCTTACAAATTGACTGAACTGTCAGCCCCATAACTATTATAAAGATCCCTCTTTCATTTTTTGTGATGGAGGAGTGATTTTTCAACTAGTAGATGAGGCTAGGTAATGGGTTCTCGGAGGTATTCCAACAATGTACAGTCTTAAACTATTCCCAGATGATTGTTGCTATAGAGAAGGAAATGAAAAGATGGTCTCTGGATTCATCATGCATTGAGCAAAGTGGGTAAGATCGATTGATGTCTATGTTTGAGATTCGATCAACAATACTCAGTTTATTCTTTATGGTTAGCTAGAGAAGGAAAGATACCTTGGGGGAGAGCTTTATGCTAGATTATGGAGTTCCAAGTGACCTCAGGAGTCTTCAATTGGAGAAAGTCCATTACTCATTTACTCGACAGTTGGTGAGTGGGCTGGTTCTTCCAAAATAATATACCTGAGCTGCTGAAGTCGGGGGGTAGAGGGGCTGAAGATATCGTAGAGCATCAGGAAAATTATAGGAGGTCCCCCTGATGAATGAGCTGATCTTGGTGGAAATGGGAAAGGGTAGGAGGCTGGGGTCTGTGTCTTGAAGATGGAAGAGGGGGCCATGGCCAGACTAATTATCAAACCAAAAAGATATTTTTTCCCCAGTCCCAATTTTGAACACTATGTCGTCCTGGACTAAGTTCTTTAAAAGGATCATGACATGCACGTTGTAACACTAGTCAAAATGAACTAGACCTACTATTATAGCAGTGGTGAGTCTAGGTCGATCCCACAGAGAGTGTGTGTAAACCTTTTTTTTTCTTTTGTCCCAAATGTCTCTGTTTTTTCCTAGCCATTTATGTTCCTGCTGCTCTTTTTTGGTGCTCTCTTTTTTAATCTACCTGTTGCATACGTTTTGACACTCCTTGCTTGTCCACCTACACTCCACTCCTCTTACCAGTCGTCTCTATAACAAAATGCACTGCTGGTGTGTGGGCGTGAGTTCACGCCCATGCAATACACATGCACAGTCGTGAGTGATTGCTCATGGCTGGGCGATAATTCCAACATAATCGTGAGATTCTTCACTATTTTCTTCATTTTCTTGTCTTCTTCTTGTATTATTCTTGTATTGTGAACCTTCAAAAAATGACCCAATTATAATGTTTTTGATTCACTTTAACTTTTTTGCTTCCAAATTATGCCTAAAATCAAATATAAACTAAAGTGAGTATCCTAAGCATTTTCCTAGCAATAATCACTAAGTTCTATGGAATAAATTCATAATCAATTAAACACATATCAGATAAGTTGATTCAGAAAATAGGAGTGAGAAGGACTGCTATTTATTTCCCAAATGCATTTGCCCTTGAGGAAATACAAATGGAGCCAACGAATCCAAATCGAATGTTTATCCTCCAGGATCCACCATAATAGCTTAGAATAAAAGCTTGGTTAGTGAGTTTCACTAGAGAGATGTTTAAGCCCCCCTTCTGCTTTCAAACACATAGCTCAGTCAATTTTACTTTTGCAAAACATTTAGCACCATTTGAGTGGTTCCATAGAAAATTTCTGAAGAGATGCTAAATTGTTTTGATAACTTTCTTTGAAAGGAAAACATAAGAGCTCCAATAGATGTGGAGGGAATTAAGGACTGACTTCACAAATTAAACCTTCCCCGTATAGGAAAGAATTTGTTAACCCAAAAGTGGAGCCTTTTTTGGATTTTTTTCAATAAGGGGAATGCATTCAGCAAACCGTAGTCTCTTTGTTGATATGGGTAGACCTAAGTATAGCAATGGCGGGGGTTTCATCAGCATACCAGCGGCATAAGCAATAGAGGATTCAAAGTTTAAGGCTCCTCGAGGTAAAATGAAGTGGCTTTTTTGGAGATTTATATGTAACTTGGAAATTCTAGTGAAGAAATCCAAGGATCGTTTAAAGGTTGCAATAGAGTCCAAGTTTGCTCTGCAAAACAGTAGGAGGTCATTAGTAAAGGATAGATTAGTTAGGCCAACCTTCTTACAATGGGAGTGATATTTGAATTTGGGACTTGTCTCTTCCCTTTTGAAGATGGAATTTAAGGTTTCCATGCATAGGATGAAAAGGAAACAGGAAAGAGGGTTCCACTGTCTCAATCCTCAATCCTCAATCCATTGATAAGAAAAGAAAAGCTAGCCATAGAGATACATTCTGCCATCCAGTTGATGAAGACCTAAGGGAAGCCATGAGCTTCTAGCATTTTCCAAAGAAAATTCCAGCTAACACTATCAAATGCCTTGCGAAAATTGACCTTAATAGTGCAGTTTGGAGTGGATTGAGATCGAGATTAGTCTTTTAATAGCTCTTGAACTACTAGAATGTTGTCACCAATCTGTCGGTCGCACATAAATGCACTCTGGTTGTCGCTAATGAGGGAGGCAAGAACCTTCTTCAGTCGCATAGCAAGAATCTTTGAAATGAATTTGTAAAGAACATTTAAGCAGGCAATCGACATGAAGTCGCTAAGTCCAGAAGGATGAGAACCCTTAGGGATTACGTATAGAAAGGTTTTATTGACCATTTTGAGCAACTTGCCACTGGAAAAAAAATTCCTTAACCGCATATTTCATGAAAGGACCAGTAACAGACCAAGATTTTTGGTAAAAGTGTGCATTCAGTCCATTTGGCCCAAGAGCCTTCCTACCATCCATGGGAAATACCACCTCTTCAATTTCCTTATCCTCCACCATTTTTTTTTTGTAATTGCTTCCTCTCAAGTTATTCTTGTGTTAATAATCTCCAAGAGTTATAGCTGAAGAGATATGAGCTGAACTCGGTGTACCAAGCAGTGAAGAATAAAATGTTTTCACCTCCTGTTGGATATCATCAAGGTTGTGAAGCTAGACCCCATCATCATTGGTGATTGTAAGTATACTATTTTGGTTCTTTCTAGCAAGAATAGTATTGAAAAAAAAAACTTGGAACACTGATCTCCATCTTTAAGCCAATTGGTCCTTGCTCATCGTTAGCGCAAGGAGGAATGGTTACTAACCACTTTCATGTATTTGGAATTGGCTTGGTTTTCTCTAGCTCGAAGGAGGGCATCTTGAGGAAAGGAGGCACAAAGCTACTAGATAGCAATGAGAATAGACCGAGTTGACTATAGAGCAAGAGAAGTGTTAGAGCCCCTTAATGAGCTGAGAGTTTTGAGTTCATGTTTGATAGCTTTGAGTTTATGGATGTTCTTAATTCATTCGTTGTGAAAAATATATTTTCTTCATAAATATTTTTTAATTCATTATAAACACGATCAAGAGATAGTTCTTCTACTTCGATCCAAAAATTAGTATGGTCAATAAAATCAGTATCACCTAGATCATACGTTCTCTTCTTATTAAGCGTTCTGAATACATAATGGAGAAATTATAAAGTCAATAACAAAAATAAAATTAATGAAAAATAAAAGAAAATCAATAAAATACATGTTCTTCATTCTTATATTATAAGTAATGTAAACAAGATCATTAAGAATTTGAAGTTTTAAATGATTTTATTTTTATTTGAATATATTAAAAAAATGCTTCAATTATGTTCATAACGTAATGCAGAAGTTGTTTGACTGAGTAATCTAATAGCGAGTTTTCTTAGCATTGGAGCACTTTCGCCAAATAATCTCCACCACTCATCTGTTTTTTAAATTAATAATTATGAGAAAGAAAAATTGTTAATAATTAAAGGATAAACTAAAATTATGGAACTTACCAGGCTACATTTTTTTAATCATAAGTTCTCTCTTTGCAAATGATCCCCTTAAACCTTCTTTATACAATTTAATTCACTACAAGAAATTGTATTTTTAGTGAAAGTAAAAGTTGTCACTAAAAGTAGTAATATTTGTCACTGTTATTAATAGTGGCCAATTTTTGAAGTCGTCACCTCCCGTCACAAATACCTCCGTCACTAATGAAATAGTGACTAATTTAAGAAATGGTCACAATTATGCAAAACTTTTGTGACACAAATACTGACACTAAAACTTGTGAAATGTGTGACAAAATTATATGGTCACAATAACTTTACATATTTATGACAATTTTATCGTCACAAATAATATAAAGTAGTGACGAATTAAGTCGTAACAGTACTTCATTTTATTGTGACAAATTTGCCGACACTAAAACCTATCCAATGTGTGACAACACT
>JAOTBA010000002.1:17962986-17977387 GCA_025629845.1 Erythroxylum squamatum | reverse complement strand
AAGAGGTGAATTTGAGAAGATTATGAGTGTATATGATGTTAGAATGAGTGTAGGAACCTTGGGAGAGGCTTTGGAGGGAGTTTTGTGTGACATATGTCCGTTAAACGGACATTAGGTCCGTTAAACAGACCTTCTCGGGTGAAAAAGCACCCTTAAGCCCGACAATGTCCGTTAAACGGACATTCTTGGGACAGCTACAGTAAATTGCATTTTTTACCCTTTTAAAGGCAAAATATTGCTCGAGGTCTTCATAAAAGTTGTAGATCTCGAAGTCTTCTTTCAAATAGTCCAAAAACGAGAGCAATCCGACATGTTTTGTCAATGTTATGGAAATCGCGCCAACATAGGTTCATTAGGAGTGAGGACATAAACTTGGCTGCTTCTTTTGACCATAACTTCGTCTCTAGACCTCCAAATGACTTGATTCTTGAAGCAATAGGTTCCTAACAAATTTTCCTATATCTCCATGAAAATTTGTATTAATTGGTGTTGAATTGGAAAAGATTGATCAAAGGAAAATGTGGGAGTCTGTTGGGATAGTGTAAATGGGATTAGTTTTATTGAGCATACTTCAATATTTTGATTATATTTGGACCTATAGGATTCCAAATGAGATGATTTTTTATTTGCAGTAAACTAGAGAAACAGGGCTACAAATCATATGAATAAGCTAAATCTTGATTCAGTCTCCAAGGTGTTAAAGTTCTGGATGGAAATTGTACATAGTAAATTGGTTTTGCTTAAGAACAGTCCAAAAATGTTTGAGGTATATCTTCCGATCTACTGAACCAAATTGAGTGATTTTGGTTTCAATGGAATCATAAGACATAGAGAAACACTTTTCTAGAAGAGAGTATGACCAAATTACTTCAGCTTCACTTTCTGATTTGTATGTGAATAGTAGATCCGAAAGTGTGACTTGGAAAAAGATGAGTTTTGTTATGAGAATGTTTTTGCGATGAAATTGATTGATAAATACCCAGGATTGTCATGAACATGCATTATACATATTTCATTTCATTCATGTGCATTATTAAACACCTATAATTGTACAAATTGTGATATATGTGTATGGTGTAACATCCCAAATCATCCGCTTACAGATATTGGTCGCTTTGGGCCTTGCCCAGCCAAGCCCTCACGGTTTTGCTTTTTTCAAGGCCTTCCTAAGAGGTCACCCATCCTAGAACTACTCTCACCCAAGCACGTTTAACCTCGGAGTTCCGATGGGATCCAGTGCATTAGGCCATGGAAAACGCGTCTGTAAGGGGAAAGGCCTGCCTCCTGCCGGTCCAACCGACCCGAGTACTAGCTCTGATACCACTTGTAACATCCCAGATCACCCGCTTACAGATATTGTCCGCTTTGGGCCTTGGCCCAGCTAAGCCCTCACAATTTTGCTTTTCCCGAGGCCTTCCCAGGTGGTCACCCATCCTAGAACTACTCTCACCCAAGCACATTTAACCTCGGAGTTCTGATGGGATTTGGTCCATTAGGCTATGAAAAACACGCCTGTAAGGGATAGGTATCCGTACCCTTATAAGGCGTACTTCGTTCCCCTCTCCAACCGATGTGGGATCTCACACACTCTCTTTGCAATCTACTAAACGCCTAAGCCTCAGCTCTCAGCCTCACTAACTTCCAATTTAGTCACTGCATCACTCGTCTCCTTTTATGTCACAATTATAAGCTCGCAGCCCATCACACTCATAACCAGTCTGCCTTCATCCTTTGCAGTCTACACAACCCATTGCCCAGCGTCACGCAACTCTCTATTCTTTCATCCTCGATCCTACACTTTCTTCCTTTATGCGAAACCACATAGCTCACTATCTTCCTTTGTCTTTGTCCTTCACCATCATCCTCTATAGTTGTCCTTCGCCATCCTAGTTGCCTCAAGGTTGCCAAATGTCAATCATGTGTTGTGTTATATGTTGTGACTGTTATCTGTGTTGAATCTATTGATTATTGAATGAAATAAAATAGAATCAAGTTTTATGTTGTCTATCTCATATATGTGTTCTTGGGATTTGAGGAATATGGAGTGAATATGTGTTGTTTTGGATATGAAATTCTGAATAAAATATTGTGTTGTCTTATTTTAAAAATACATTATGTTGATTAAAATTAGTGAATGAAATATTGTATTAATAAAGAATGAAAGTTAGTGAAAAATTAGTTAATGAAAGATTAAAATTATTGACAAAATCATAATGAAAAATTAACGAATAAAAGATTAAAATTTGTATACACAAATTGGGTTATATATTGTCATAAAGTAGTTGTCATAAAATGAGTTATAAATTAAATTGTGTGCCTCTAAAAAATAAATTAATTTATGGTTGAATTAGATGATTAAACAAATAAATTATGTAATCATACAAAATGAGTTATAGTTATGACTTTGTGGTTGAATTCTGTAATTATACAAAATGCGTTATAGTTGTGAGTTTATGATTGAATTATGTTATCATACAAAATAAGTTATAGTTGTGAGTTTATATTTGAATTATGTAATTATAAAAAATGAGTTATAGTTGTGAATTTATAGTTGAATTATGTAATTATACAAAACGAGCTATAGTTATGACGTTATAGTTGAATTTATGTAATCTTATAAAATAAGTTATAGTTATGATTTTATGGTTGAATTGCACTCACACAAAACATGTTATATTTGTAACTTTGTGGTTGAATTATGTAATAATACAAAATGGGTTATAGCTTTGAGTTTATGTAATAGCATAATATGAAAATTTCTTGGATAGAATGTGCTTAAGCACCAAAATTTCTTAAGAAATCATTTATATGAGTTCATTAAGTTCATTTGAATGTCTATATCATATGATTGTTGAGAAACTGTTATTGCTCTGTTTCTTTATGTTATTTACCAAAATTTATTTTGATATGGAGTTATTAAGTTACTTTTGATATATGTCATTTATTTTTATAGATAAATGAAGGGAAATTCAAGTATTCTTGATATTTTAGCCGTTCAGAAAGATTTGATGATCCAACTTAGGATTTTAAATTGATTCTTGAAATGAGAACTATACCATTTGTTTATATTATAATAAGCATTTGAAAGGTAAGGGAATCATAAGATTAAAGAAGCATTTAGCTCGAATAAAAGTTGATGTTGAGCTTTGTGAGAGCGAGTTATAATGTGAAGTAGCAAATGAAAACTTTGCTTGAAGAGTATCAACATGAGAAAGATAGAAAGAAAATACTGAATTATGAAATTAGTAATGAAAGTTCTTTTTTTGATAGTCAGGATGATACTTATGATGTTGAACTTAGTTTTCTTACCTATCAAGAAGAAAATATTGCATATGATGTGAGAAAAAGAAGACAAGTGTCTAACTTTTTTGCACTATGAACAACTCATAGAGTTTAGCCTTCAATCTGCAATGCTTTGCAATATAAGCAAGTGACTCATAATGTGAATATGACAATGATTATTCAAGTATATCATTCATCTTATTATTACCAGCTTATGGTAGGTACTATTGCCTCTTACAATTTTGGATATAAAGCTTCTTCAATTGATAACTATAGAGGTAAATTTTTGACCAGCTCAGTTTATGAAATAAATAGTTGTTTGGATAAAAGAAAATTACTTGGGTAACTTATAGGTGTTCAATTATGTGTGATGGTTGGATAAATAGAAGGTAAAAGTCTATTATCAATTTTTTGGTTTATTCTACTAAGGGGACAATATTTTTGAAGTTTGTTAATGCATCTGACCTTGCTAGAAATTATGATATTTTATTCTAGATATTTGATGAAGTTGTGAATAAAGTTAGACTAGAAAATATTATTTAGTTCAGTACTAACAATGATTCTACTTACAAAATAGTTAGAAAAGATTGCAAAATTGTTATAATTCCTTTTATTAGACTCTTTGTGTCATATATTGCATTAATCTGATGTTAAAAAATAAAGGAGATGTTGGATACTTTCCTATCATTGATGACAATGTGTAGAAAGTAAAAAAAGTGACTGAGTTCATCAGTAATCATGCATGGGTCCTAAACTTGATGAGAAAGGATTTCACTTTGGCAAAAATTTATATTATCCTACTATTACAAGATTTGAGACTAAATATTATCATTTCAATGTTTTGTTATGATGAAGAAGGAGTTGATATAAATGTTTATAATTAATAAGTGAGTTGTATCTCAACATGCTAAGTTTAATGTTGGCTTAGAGGCTTTTAGAATTATACTTGAAGATCATAAACTTTGGTCTCAATGTCAATTTTTCATTTGAGTTTGTGAACCTTTGGTGAGAGTACTTCTCCTAAATCATAGTGATGTTCAGATAACAATAAGTTATTTTCATGATACTATAGAGAGGCCGAAGGAAGCAATCCAGTCTAAAAAGAGGTCTTGTTTATATACACCTTATCTTGTAGTCATCAATGAGAGATGAGAAAGATAACTTTCCTCTCTATTATTTGTAGCTAAGGAATTTTTGAATCCTAGTATTTATTTTATACTAAGTTTTACAACATAATTTGAAGTTAATAAGGGAATGTTATTAACTATTACAACAATTATTGCCAATAAGATGATGTAAGATTTCCTAATCTCACAAATGGAGGTTTATGGTGTTTTAGGATGCATATTACTATTTGTCAAAGACAAACTTAATCTAGGTATATATTTGTTCACTTTTGTTACTTATTGGAAATTAATCATCACTTTATTTTGTTTATAAGGTTACTTTTGTTGTCTTATAGTTACTTGATATGACCGATTTAAAAGTGGTGTTTCAGAGTTCGAAAGGTTTGCAAGTTTAATTTTGAGTCAATGTGTGAGTGCAACAAGATATGAAAAAATTGGATCATATTTAAATTCATTTATTCTAAGAAATGGAATAAATTGAAACATAAAAAATTGAACATTTAGTCTTTGTTAGATACGATCTCTAACTTTGAGTAAGGTATATTATTGTGATTTAAGTTGAATATAATCTCTTAATAATTTAATTTTATTTGTTTACTAGGACTCTTAGTAGAACAAATTAGTTTTGTAGATCCGATTTTCCTTGATTATATCGGTTTTTTAGTGGATTGGGTTTTTGAGGAACTTGTTTGATAGATAAGAGTGACTTGGAAGATAATATTGGATAAGAAGGTATTACTATGTCATTTGGTGCGTGCAATGAATTTGAATGATTGTGATAATGAGGATTCTCTTAATGATGAAATTTTGTACCAAATGAAAATTGAAGTAATGCAAATTGAACGAATATTTTATTGGATGAAGTTATAGGCTTTCATGTCTTCTCTTCTTTTAATTTCGTTTATATTTGATACATATGCTAAATTTTATATATACAATATAAATATAAACTTTTAATTGTAAATATTTTTTTAGATTTCGTTTCTAGTTGGTTATTTTCTTCAGCACGAATTCTTGTTGTAATACTTATGGATTAATGAAACTTTATTTTTTATTTGATGTTTTGATATAATTATTCTTTATTATATGATGAAATTATAACATTTTAACTATTTTTTTATCGTTAGTTTTATATTTGTATGAAGATCAAATGACATTTTTTCATATTAATTTTGATTATTTTTTATACGTGAAATATGTGAAAAGTAATATTACTAGAAATAAATAGATTGTTGTTATTTTAAATTTATATTAATATGACTTTTGCAAACAAGGTAGATGAAAAATTATGAATTATATAACACAATATATTGAGGGACTATTTTGGTAATTTAAATAAAAATTAGGGACTATTTTTTAATTTTTAAAAATTACTCGAAATGGTACTCGATATTGACTAGTATAAGTATAATACCATACCAAAACTAAGTCTGATATCGACATTAATACAGTACTTATGACATTGGCAGTGACACATTGCTTGATCCAATTAATAAAAGGATAGGAGAATTTAAAAGCCTTAAGTATATAGGTGATAAAAGACAAGCTATTAGAATCAAGGCCTTGTGAAAATTAACATTAATTGTATAAATTTGTAGCCCATTCTTCCTATCGTTAGATTTGAATAGCTCTGGAGCCAATAGAATGTTACCCTCAATCAATTTGTTATGAATAAATGCTCCTTGAGAATTTCGTATTACCTAGCCCACTACTGCATTGAATATAATGGCTAGGATTTAGAGATGATTTTGTAAATAGTGTTTCGATATGAAATAGGTCTATAATACAATAAAAAGCTAAGAATTAATAGCTTAGGGACTAAAGTAATGAATACCCTATTAATTTCCTATAATAGAGTGCCTTTGTTAAAGAATTCTAGGACTAAATCCTGTACTATTGTACCAACCCATGGCCAAATCTTTTAAAAGAATAAGGCATTTAGACCATTAGGACTTAGAGATTTGTTGGGGTTTAGGTGAAATACAGTGGATACAATCTCTTCTTTAGTGACAAGTTTAGTTAAAAAATTGATGTCCTCTTTTGAGAATTCATTGAAGATGAATTCTCTTAGCTATTTTATTGAGGATTACCTTACAACTCACTCTCTTAATGATATTTTGAAATAATTATAAACTTCCTCCCTAATTCTTCTTACTCCTTAATAATTCCACCATTCGGTCTTTGTAGTGAAGCAATTTTGTTAATATTTCTCCTTGTTTTGACGAATTTATGAAAGACCCTGGTATTTTCTATCTCCCTTTTGAAACCATAATATCTGACGTAGCGTGTCTCAACACCACTCAAAATAACTAGACCTACAACTACAACAGTGATAGCTCTAGGTCGATCCCACAGAGGGTGTTCGGTTAGCTTTTGTTATGAAAAGAATTTGTGTTTAGGTTATAGGGGGTTTTAGTTTGGTTTAAAATAAGAAAATAAACAAAAAATAATGCAAACAAATTAAAAGAAAACATTCAAAAAATGATGAAAGTGATGAATTCATTAGGGACCTGGTCATCGGTTCAATCTCGGCCTACACACAATTAAACATACTTTACTGAATTGTTATTCTTATACTTCTCCTAGCAACTACTAAACGTAGGTTAACAATAAGCTCTATTAACTCTGTTTTCCCCTAAAGTTATGTTTAATTAAGAAGGGCTCGTTAATTAAACCTAGCTATTGAACACACTAGAACAAGTCCTCTAGATTTAATTAGACAGTTGCATTACGAGTTAGGAAAATATATTAATCAATACAACAACCACAAAAACTCGGGTCATTTAACCTAGGTTATGTTATCCCTAATGATTAAAAACCATTAGTTATCATAAATGAATCTTAACATATCAATTACGAATTATATTAAAATTCTAGCAATAGGTTTATACATAAAAACAATCAAATAGAGCATTCAATCACTCTTACATAATACCCAGACAATAGACATAGGATAACATAATCAATCCCTGAGAGAGAAAGAACAACAAACACAATGAGAGAAATGCTTAACCAGGTTCTTTGGCATCGATATCACCTCCAAACTGGTGTCAGGAAGCTCAACCCTCCATGGGTCTCTAAAGGAATGGAGCTTTGCCCCTTTTCTTCTTAAAAACTTGAGACTCCACTCTTCGGAGACGATTCCCCAAATGAAATATGCCTTGGCCGCCACAACTTGTCCATTTTATTAAAAACTATTAGGGTGACCTGGAAAAAACTCATGGGCGTGAGTTGGTGTGTCATAGGCATGATAAACACTCTCACGGCTATGACAAATTTGTCATAGGCATGATAACACTCTCACTGCCATGACTAAATTTTCGTGGCCGTGAGACTTGTCTCATGGCATGACAATGTGTCCTTCTTCATTCCTTTTTGTATTTTCTTATCTCCTCTTACTATAATCCTTTTTCTTCTCGTTCTATGAAGACAAGTGAGTTTGAATCTCAAGAAGACAAATCAAAGATTGTGCTTTCGACAAACTACATGAAGCATAATCAACTAAAAGGAATCACTCATACAATTGATAACAATAAATTGAAACTATAAGGAGTGATCCTTCAAAGCCGCATCTACTTTATATATATCATATTCAAATTACCCGTTCAACACAACTTTAGGAGGAAAGACTAATCATAAATAACTTTGCAAAACATATGCATTTCCTCCTTTATACTTTTATTTAAACAATTTTTTGTTTTATTTTCTCTTTCCATTTTTTAATTAAAATTGAAAGAAGCTACACCAAAAATGGAATTCATAACATGACATTTTGACTAATATAACCAACCCACAAATATGCACATCCACAATCTTCAACAATCAACAAATGCTCCACTAGCTTAAAGACTTAGGTAGGACGTTTGATTAGGTTCAAAGCATGTAATGTGGTTAATACAAAAAGAAAAGGCAAATAAAGCTCAAGGGGGCTTGTTAAAAGAAAAATCATATAAATAGGTAGGCTATTTGGTTAATGTAGCTTATAAATCCAAGAATGCCTATATCATTTCCATATTAATGCATATGATAAAAATGTGATCTTGAATTGGAAATCAAAGCAAAGTCAAGATGTATATGTGATGAAGGTCACACATAAACAAAAGAAAATGAGACTAATATAAATGTGTCAATCTAATAAGGCTCAAAATCTCACTGGCTACCATTAATCACTAATCTTATAAAGATAATGCATATTGATCAATCACAAGAGAAAAAGTACATGCTAAAGTTTCCATAGATTCTTCTAGTCAATTCACTCTCTAATCATAACTATATAGTCCTAGAAGTAATAGAAAAAGAGAAAATATTTGTGTTTGATTATCTCTCTTTTTGGTTGAAAACTTAAAAACGTGTAAAAAAACTAACAAACTTAAAAATACACATGCATATAAGAAAGAGATACGAAAATGAAAAGGAAAGGAAATTAACTTCCCTTAGATTGTCTCCTGTTGAGCAAGTTTTAATTCTATAAAATCCTCAATGTTTCGCAAGTGCACAGGTCGTAAGTGTAGTAGTTGAGATGTCAATCCCATGAAGAATTAATGAATTAATTGAATCCTAACTTTGTCTAAGGTATAAAACTTGTAATTAAAATGAAAATAAAAGTGAGCAGAAAACTAAGTAATTGAATATGAATCAATTGAAAATGAAATTATAAAATTAACACAAAGAAATTAAAATTAAGCACACCCACTTAACAATCAAGAATCTCACAAGACAAGATTAATCGATTATGAGAAGATGGGATTTATCCTATCGTCAATTGCTACTTTAATTACTTTCGAGTTAATAAATATCAGTCTTAGAATTTCAAATGGTTGATTATCCTCTCTCAAGACCTAATCATTAAACCCTAAATCATAATCCCTAATTGAATCTAATGTTCTGAAATTGCAATTTCTCAATTAACAAATAACCTACATTCCAATTAGTTTTAAGCACTCTAATAAATAATCGGGTCCTCACACATGATTTCTTATCGTATAATTACTGATTTGATTGTTAATGAGATCTATTAGGTTGCTGACTCTTATTACCCAACCTAATCATGTTACTATCGGTTCACTCTCTCGATTTGTTATCGAAGCTTGCAAAAATGACAACCTACCTAACACATTAACATAAAAAGAAATCAAATCACAATTGATTCAAAAACAAATCCCAAATGAATTTTAGAGCATCCTTAAACAAATATTAATTATCCTCATATCCATCTCATACATTAAATGAATTAAACACAAAGATGAAATGAGAAATTAACTTGGAAAGGATGGCTGAAGGTGGTTGCAGCAACTCCTCCTCTTTTTTCTTTTTCTCTCTTCTTTTCTCTTCTTTTCTCTTCCTTAGTTCTTTCTTGAAATGGTAAGATGTAGGCTCTCCTGATTAGGTCATTTCCTTTTCCTTTTATAGTGTTTTTGTCTTTTAGGGTAAAAATTAGGTTTTACCTAGGCTAAAAAGTCCAAAAAGACCCTCCAAAAATAAAAATGGAAGTAGATCCCCGAGTTTGTATCGCGCTTGCCATGTTCTTGGTAGGTATGTCACGATCGTGGCCCTTGAAAATGAAATATTCAATCACGATTGTGGCTATGTTTAGGTTGCTTCTGGCACGATCGTGACAACTTCTCCAATCTTCTTTATCTAATCTCAAACACTAACAAACATATTAAAACACTTCAAATGCACAAAATTAAATCTCGATAACATGGTCTAAACCACATAACATTCAAAAACACAAACACATAATCACACTATCACAATTCTAAACCTAATTTTGCACAAATCATCTAATTAACAAATAAAAAAACTAAATTACCCACTAAAACATAATGTAACCTATAACTATCAACTTCCCTACACTTGAACTTTTGCTTATCCTTAAGCAAAAACAAAACAAAACACAAACATACCAAACAATAGCATATATAAGCACACATATGCAATGATGATACAATGACATCAAACTTCACGAAACTAATTTAACTTTAAATGTCACCCTTTAAGTTGCTTTAATTTATTAACTTATGCAATTTGTGACTAAGCACTTTAGACTAAATATACATCCTAACCAAGACTTTAACGTCATATACAAGCACTCTCAGCACTTGCATACACACATTGATAAACATTAGTCAATTGAAATTGCAAACATTACTAAATAGCTTTCCATGAAAAATAATGCTATTAATAAAGATTAGTTTGATTTATTTATTAAAACACCATTTTGTTAATTTTCTTTAACATTGACCTAGTCTTTTGATGCGAAAGCAAATATTTGTGATGAATATGCCTCGGTTACTCAAATAGGTCATGTTTTTATTAATAGGCTTCGTTGCAATGTCATTATAGTCATTTCACATGAAAGCAAATATTTGTGACGAAAGTCCCCCGGTTACTCAGCTACATAACATTCTTAATTGGCTACTAGCTCTATTCATAACCTAAAGGACAACATAATAGTTATTTGCTTAAGATATACATTTTTTTTCACATTTTATTGCCTACCTCATTTCTTTAGCTAATCATTTTCATGAAAAGATACTAACAACATTACTTATTTAATTGAACTATGATTATAAATGTATGTAACAAATTTCCTTAGGTGAGAAAATTAACTTTAGATTCTAATTAACATTCATATTTAACTAAAGATACCTAAAACACGAATTGCATAAGCTAAAACACGAATTGCATAAGCTAATAAATCTTTACAACTTAGAAGACTATATTCAAAGCTAAACTAATTCCGTTAAGTCCTAGCCATTAACACATCCACACGATTCACACCATGAAAACCAAAGCAAAAACTAACATACAATATGCAAAATTCACATTCAAAATAAAAATACAATGTATACCTCCCCACTTTTGGACGACACATTGTCTTCAACATTAGAAGAAAAAATAAACGTAAGGTGGGAATAAAAAATAAATAAAAAACATAAAAAACAAAATTATAAAGACAAGGGTTAAAGCATAAAACTGTCATGGCGATTGAGGTGGTAATGACAATGATGTCGAAGGTGGGATTTGTAAATGCTTCGGATGTCTTGGCGTTGTCATCTTGGCTCCTTCGCTATCTCCTTTAACACCTTGGCATTATCTACAATTTCTTTGTTAGTGTTCGAAATTGCGTTAAGTACCTTCTCCCATTCATTTTCTTCCTCTTCTCTGGATTCTTCACTGGTTAACTCCTCCTCTTATTATTGCAGCAATGTTGAGCTGGAACCAGCCTGTTGGTTAACTCCTCCTCTTGAAGTTCCATATTGTAAGACTTCAAGATCTCAGCTCTCATTAACTGATGAGTGTCAAGAAACTCAGGAAGATGCACAATTAATCCATCACAGTTAACACGATAATAATCTGCAATAGCGGTAACCAAGTACCCCATGCTAAGATTATTGCTTCTCTTTTTCATACTAGCAATGAGAGTGTTGAAAACATGGGTGGATATGTAAAGTTGGATGTTTTTATTTATACACCACAAAATAAATAGCTCCTTCATTGAACACTTGTTGCTTTTAGTTTTGTCAAACACGGTTTGACACATGAATTTACGTAGCAGCAAATGTTAAGGGCTACGAATTATGTTATTATGTACATATTTAACGTCAAAGTTGTCCAACCTTGTTAGTTGGGCCAATAATGTGTGACACGGAAGTCATTGTGCTGGTCCACTATAATTGATTCCATAAATCCACCGATTTCATACAAAGTTTCAATATTTAACTCATACGGTCCACCACGTAATCAAAACCATAATTCTCTCGAGTTACCTTGCTCAAATTAGAGGGATGTGAAAAATTCCAGGGTGAGTTCTTGATAAATGACAAAGTTAAAAGGCATAAACTTTTCTTATTGAATTTTGCTTCATAAGTTTTCAACCTTTTCTCTCAATCCAACTCTTTCTAATATTTCAAAATCTAAATATTGAGGTACAACAATTTTTTAAGGTTAAGGGTTTGAAGATGGTTGCCTTCCTCTTCCGACTAAAACCAAAAAGGGTACTTCATAATCCCCCACTCGATTTCGTTGTCCGTGCCTTGACATTTATGCTTTGCCCTTTCCTTGAACGCATTTAGTCTGCTTAATTCATGGTCCCAGTTAGAATGAGATATGCTTGAAAGGTATGTAGGGAGGAAGAACTTTAAGGTGGGTTGTAAAGAGAAGTGAGAGGATTTGAGCTTTTTGATTCTAGAGAGAGAGTGATAGAATATTATGGGTACGAAAAATAGGTTACGGGGAAGAAAAGAGGGGTAAAATTAAGAAAAAGACTTGAAAACTTCACATAACCACTTTTCCCCTTTGTAGGTCACAATCATGACCTTGTGGGTCATAATTATGACAGAAGGGATTTTCAGGATCACGATTGTACCAACTGGGAATTTTTATACTCCTTTTCCATTTTTGATTCTTTTCTTTGAGTCACTCCCGAATTCCTTCCTTACCTTATATTTTCATCATCACCTTATTTTCTTGTTTTTCATACCCTTCCAGTCCATTATTGAAAAGAAATAACTAATTCTAAAATTTTGAAGAGAAATCAAACTACCAAACGTGCTAATTTATAGTAATTAGCTTGACCTTGCATCCTTAGAAGCACTTTCAATTTTCCGAAAGGAAAGAAATCACTTCCTTTTCCTTTGAGACCACTCCATCGAGATACAGTTTGCAGCGATGCCCATTCATCTTAAAGGTTTCTTTTTTTTCATTTTCCAATTTTAGGGCTCCATGGGTGAAGACTTGGGTGATTGTAAACAGTCTACTACATTGCGATTTAAGTTTTCCTAAGAGCAACCTCAACCTCAAATTGTACAACAAAACTGCACCTCCCACTTTGAATTCCTTCTTCTTAAGATGAGATTCGTTCCATCTCTTTACCTTTTACTTGTAAAGTTTGGCATTATTTGTACGCATTGTAATGAAACTCTTAAAGTTCATTTAGTTGTAGAACTCGTTTCTCACCCGCTTGCTTCCAATCAAAATTTAAAACCTTCATTGTCTAATATGCTCGATGCCTTAAGTCCACAAGCAAATGACAAGCTTTACCATATATGAGTCAGAAGGGAGTTGCTCATTGGTGTCTTAAAAGCGATTCAATAAGCCTATAAGGCATCATCTAGCTTTAATGCACAGTCCTTCCTAGAACTATTCACTAGCTTTTCTAAAATTTGTTTGAGTTTCTAGTTTAGGACTTCACTTGTCCACTCATTTGCAGGTGATAAGGAGTGACAACTTGATGGTGCATTATGTATTTTTTTAGGAGAGCGTCAAAAGATCTATTATAAAAATGTGTTCCCCCATCGCTTATTATCATTCTTGGCACTCCAAATTGGTTGAATAACTGTTTGATAAATTTTTGTATAACCTTTCCATCTTTAGTTGGAGATGCCACAACCTCAACCTAGTAAGATATGTAGTCCACTCCCGCTAGAATGTATGTGTTCCCCATAGAGGATGGGAAGAGACCCATGAAGTCAATGCCCTACACATCGAATACTTTGACTTCCAAGATGTTAGATAAAGGCGTCTCATCTCTTTTGGAGATGTTTCCCACTCTTTGACAGTAATCACATTGTGCCACGAAAGCTTGAGCGTCCTTAAACAGATGTGGCCAATGGAATCCATACTCTAGTACTCGAGCTACCATCCTGTTTTCTCCATAATGGCCAGCATACTGTGCTTTGTGACATTATGTTAATATGTCCAACATCTTGTCCTCTGGCACACTTCGTCTAGTATAAGTCTTATATAGGATTACATTGTCTCATAAAGATTGGGTGCACTCATGTAAGAATCATTTTCTTTATTGATATGAAAAATCAGAAGGAATCTTAGAGCTTCTCCATGGAAAGGTGTTTTGAGATTTGGTACGAAGGGCAAACTTAGCCCGAGGTACATAGGCCCATATGAGATCACTGAGAGGATTGGGCCTTTGGCTTATAAGTTAGATTTGCCACCGGAGTTATCTAAGATTCACAATGTATTTCATGTAT